>JAQQSW010012435.1:0-12526 GCA_028646575.1 Pseudocheirus occidentalis
GACTTTAGGAGCTCATTATGATACAATGTTTTTTAAGCAGTGCACAACTATATTATAATTATTTGCAAAAGACTATACTAATTCTCAGCTCAGATGAATCTTAGAATATGTATATTGCTTTTAACCACCACAACTGAGGCCTCAGACACTTACTTAACTTCATGACCCCAGGCAAGTCACTTAACTCTGTTTGCCTCAGTTTCCTCATCTGTAAAATGAACTGGAGAAGGAAATAGCAAACCACTCCATTATCTCTGCCCAGAAAACCCCAAATGGGGTTACAAAGAGTTGGACACAACTGAAATGAATGAAGAAAATTACCTATTATTAAGAAGGATATTGACTATATCTGTGATTTTATTATAGCATAAGGAACGAACCTCCAGGTTAAAAAGCTTCCTCTACTAATGTAGGTTGGCACCTTTTCTACTTCTCAGAAAACATCACTAGGCTAAGTGATTTGCACAAGGTCACACAGTGAGCATATCCCAGTAGAAAGACCCATCTGACTTTGAAGATGGCTATCTACTACATATACCACTTGCCTCTCATAAAATGGGAATCTTCAAGTTCCAAGGTTTCATTCAGTTTCCATAAGCCAATTTCTAAGAGCTTTCCCCAATTTCCTCATGCCTTAATATCTCTGACCGGTACTAGAGCCAACAAAGTTCTTGGTTATTTTTGAATGAAGGGGGCCAAATCTGGGCAAAATAGAACTCTAATAAAAATCCAAATTCTGACTTCTACATACTGTTATACCAAATATTAGAGGATAAATGAAGGATTTTGAAAAGTACAAGATGGTCTTCAAATTATATTGAAGAGATCACTCATTTTGCAGATAAAGTAACCGAGGCCTAGACAGGTAAAGTTACTTACCCAAGGTTACAGAGCTGGGACCTGGTCCTACCTCCCCTGTCTCTCACCCAGTGTGCTTTCCACAAATCCACTAGAATATTTATGTCTTTTTTAGGAAAAAACACCTAATCAATCAACAGGTAAGTTTGGTCAATGGGAATGTTTTCCTACCAAAGGTATAAATTAAGCTATTTTCTAAAACCACTTAAAAAAACAAAAACACACTTCTGACTTAAAGAGACCCCAAATATTTCAAAATCCACAGTTCTTGGGAAAGGTTTTAATTGCAATCTTTCTTTGCAAGGATTCTGCGTGTGCCTGCTCTTTTAGTCTCCTTCCTCTGCAGACATCTCATCACAGGTAATGGTGTCGGCTATGGAGATTATGCCCACAAAGCAAAATCTTGGTATTCACACCAACTCTCCAAGGGTCACAGAAAACACTTCTTTTATTTTCTTAGCGTGCCATTGAAGTTTAAAGGGTTTTTTTTACTCTTTTATTTAAAGGCCAAGAAAAGCAAAGACTAAAGAAAGAGCTCAGGATTTAGGCCTCAGATTTGATTCTGCCCAGGGTCCTGGGCAGACAAGCAACTTTCTAACTTCTCTGATCTTGGCTACACAACCATCTTAGAAGAGGTTCACTCCAACTTTCAATCATTCACATCAGACACAGTGGACATGAGGCCTTGACTAAACAACAGGGAAGATGACCACCTGCCCCACTCTGATAGAAGCTCAGAACAGCTGAGGGGGATTCTGGAAGAGTTTAACTAAATCACAAGCATAGAACTAGTGGACTTAAGGATGCCAGGGTTTGAAATGATTCCTGACTCTGTTAGTACCCAAGCCTAGGTCTCCCATATTACTTTAAAGGTGTGAGGAAGAAGAAGGGATCCTCAGGAAGAGCACTGTTTCTTGAGACTAACTGTTCTGAATTCCCTAATCCTTTGTCCCTTTATTGTTAGTGGAATGGGGCAGGCCAACATACTTTCTATTCACCAAAGGAAAGACAATGGATTCAGTAATCAGTGGACAATTAGTCCCAATTAGGCCTATTTCACAGCTGAATGTGAAGGGGTATGAGGGGTAGGAGAAGGGAGAGACAAGACTGTTTAAACATTAAAGAAATATGCGGGGAGGAGGGGCACCGAAGCTTACACATTACTGTGAAAGACGATCAAATCTCCATTTTTATCTCTAACACTGAGGAGTTGTGTGACCCTGGACAAGTCACTTAATTTTGCCTCCATCTGCCTAACTGCTTTATAATACGCCCCAGGAATGCTCTGAGGCTTGGATAAGATAATACATGGGAAAGGGCATTGGGAAAAAAAAAGCGAGAGGTCAAAGTTACCGATAACCAATCTGTTTTGTCTTACTTGGCAGAAATCCCTAATTTTTTTTCCCCTGAAAAGTTCTGTTATTCACCAAGTTTTTTAAAAAATTGCTTTCATTTCTTGAAAGAATTTTTAAAAAAATACCATGAGAAATACTTACATATGTACATGTGGAGGCTGAAACCTGCTCTGGTTGATGTTGTAGTGAGTGAAAGCCTGGGTTGGGTTTGAGCTGTACTCATCCACGGTGATGGTAACTTTGCCCTGAGAAGGGATCCCATGTGCCATCCTTCCTTCTTATAGTCATGAGCAATTCACAACTTTCCAGAGCAAAGGATGGGAGCAGGCATTGTGTGTTGCAGCCAAAGACGAGACCCGAGGAGCGACTTACTCATCAAGGCCGTGAATATCTGAAAGCAAGAAAATTAAAAAAAAATAAAACAAAGAAACTTCACTGAAAAAGCTTCCAACTTGGCCAATGTGGTGAGAGAGAAATCCTACCCCAAACACTGAGATTTCATGGAGAATTGTGCAAGTCAACCTTGGGAAAGTGGATTCATTCTATATGCAAACCATTTTATTCCAACTTATTTTTTCCCTTTGAAGTCAATTTTGTGGGGTCGTTATTTTAAACAGGATACTTTCGGCAGCAATCAGATCATCTCAAAGGTGAACCCAATCTTTCATTTTAATTGTGCCATTTATATGAATTACCAATACGGGCACATTCACAACTCAGGTTGAACTTAATTTTTTAAAGGTTCATATTTTATGAGTCTCTTACTAATTTTTTTTATTAGCCCTAAGATTTTATTGGTATAGGAAACTCCCAGACAAGGGAACTCCCTCTATTAATGCAGATCAACACCAGCCCCACAATTGAACAGTCTTATAGAGTTGCCTGGGGCTGTCAGAGATTAAGGGACTTACCCAGGATCACACAGCCAGTGTGTGCCATAGGTAGATTAGGTCTTCCTAACTTTGAACTCAGCCTTCTATATCATAAAGCTACATAACCTCTCTTGTTTCTGATTATTTAGACACAACTGCAAACCCTGAAATTTATGAGGTTACACCTTGTTTCCAAGTGTCTGCACAGTTGTTGCTTAAAAGAATTGTTCTTATTGAACTAATTTCACTTTTTCTCTTGGCATCTTGAAGTTCAATGTCGCCCAGGGGTATATACAATAAAACAATGAATGGAAAATGCTATTTCATTTTTATTTAGGTAAATATATGTACACACATATAGATATATGTGCCTGGGCATACATAGAACATATGTGTGCTTACACATGTGTATGTGTAGATATATGTACATGTAAATGTATTTACGTGCATGTATGTATTGTATGTTTCATTCTTGAAGGAAATAAAACAACTTAAGCATAATATACAACAAAGTTAAATAATGCTCCCCTAGAAAATGCATGTGTGCTGCTGCCCCCATTATAGTAATACACTTTTTTTTCTTGCTATAAAGATATGTAAAATTTCATTAATCTAATCCAAATGCCATGGGCTCATTCAGCAGGAAAGTAAAACACACCCATGCTTGGCCCACCACTTGGAATGCACTAGTCACCTGGAATCTCTGAAAAGGGATGTGTGTGTGTGTGTGTGTGTGTGTGTGTGTGTTGGGAG
Source organism: Pseudocheirus occidentalis (assembly GCA_028646575.1). Taxonomy (NCBI): domain Eukaryota; kingdom Metazoa; phylum Chordata; class Mammalia; order Diprotodontia; family Pseudocheiridae; genus Pseudocheirus; species Pseudocheirus occidentalis. The sequence goes on from JAQQSW010012435.1 coordinate 3,839, forward strand.
GGAGGGCAGTATATCACTATATCATTTATGCCAAGTATCTAATTATATAGCACCTAATTCTTGGAACTACATAATTGATTATTAGTTTGATACACTTGAGGAGGGAATGAAGAAATGCCTCTCTGACCTCAGGTTATTTTTGCTTAAAATGTTGATATATTATGATCTACTATCAGAAAGAGGATCTGTCTATATTTGGCTCAGAGATGGGTGGGTATGTTTTCATAATGCACAGACCTGCACCAACCTCTTGATATGGTTCAGAGTTCCAAACCAAACAAAGATACACAAAGACACACACACACACAAACACACACACACACACACACAAACTAGGCAGCATTTTCTAAGGGCAACATGCTTTCTACTTGTTCTAAGCTCCTCAATTCAAAACGTGTTTGCCATGTGTTCCATTAAAGCTTCGGCAGTCTTTGCTGGGATCTAAAAAATAATATTTAGAATTCTAAGATTGGATTTAAATTTGGCATAGAACACCTCAAACACCCTGCAAAAGGCAGATGGTTTGCCATAGGCCATTTATTTTATTATTTTACAACCCCAGGCCTGTGTAGCCTTCCATATGCTATCTGGGCTAAGACATTCCACAGCAATCCAGTCAAATCATCTGCCTCCTTCCTATTAGCAAGGCAAGCTAAATAACATCCACCTTGCCTTCTCTAATAGGCAACCACAGTGTCCTTGCCAAGAGATGAATCACTTGTGACTTGGCATCACTTGTAGGGACCATCATCTCAGTTCTCTCTCTCTCTCCCTCTGTCTCTGTCTCTCTGTCTCTGTCTCTCTCCCTCTCTCTCTGTCTCTCTCTCTGAGTGTGTCTCTGTCTCTGTCTTTCCCTTCTCTGACCTTCTGAATTACTCCTATGAGTCTTGATGGAGCACTGAGAAAAAGGCCCACCAGTCTCAGACTCCAATTTTGCTCCTTATTGGCGTGATGCAATAGATCCATAAGAACTGCTTACAAAATGATAATGTCGCCAGTCTCCATACCAAGTTTGCAGCTGTTTCCTTAACTTCCCGTTACAATTATATTTTGCTGTTCTTTTGCATAACAGTAACACGCAACACCTGCTTGAAATTGCAGTCCTGCTCTAAGTACTGTAATTCTCTTTTGAGATACAAAGTAGCAAGACGCTATGCAGGGAGAAGCTGCATAATTGCACTGTATGGCAAAGTAAATACAAATGGGAACATCTTCCTGTTACAAAAATGACTGTCATTAAAAAGAATGTTAGCCATCAAAGCTCCGAGGAGGGGGGAAAAAATACACATTTTCATACTGTGGGAACTTAGTGCTTGCATAAATTAAAGAGTGATATGAAAATTACATGCAATTCTTATTCCTCACCATCAGATCCTATTGTGTAACATACAGAATGTAAAGAAGCAGAGGAAAATCGTCATTTTTGCCCAGACTCCTAAGACCTCTGAATAAAACAGTTTGGCTTCCTAAGTCTGAGAAACAGCTGAAATGTTGCATCTATTTCCTGGGGAGGTAACTTACTAATTAAAATGAATTATACATAGCTTTTTAAAATATTTAGGAAGCAGCCTGCAGTAGTTACCGCATCCCCCACCCCTTCTAGTCTCTAACATTTTAAAGGTGCAAAGAGAGATAACTTAGATGAAACAGAAATCATTTGCCCTCTTTCAAAGGGGCAGCAGAATCCTGACTTCACCTCTACAATCCTCCTCTGATGGGTGAACATTTGTAAATTTCCGTACCTCTGCCCTCATGAGCCAAATAGAACAGCCTTTCATTAGCACAAGCAAGACCATGTAACTAGCAAAGGCTGAATGGGTGGCTACAGACTCATTTGAATTTGTCTCCACTGTGTTCTTTTTTCAAATGTCTTATCGGAACAGTGCACCTGCAGCGTCTATCTTTAATCTGGAGTCCTTTGAAGAGGAGTGTCAGACTGAGGCAGAAGGGAAGACTTCAAAACTTTCACAGATACCCTTACAGACAGTAGAGAAAAGGCTGATTTCTACTCCTCACCCCCCAAACAACTGGGTGTTCACCTCAGCACCTTCTCATGAAGCCATTTTCTAGACAACAAGGATATGTATTGTGGTCCCCCAAAGTCTTAGAAGCAGAAACGGGATACATCGAGTCCCGGGGATAAGTAGCAAAAGTTGTTACTGTGATTGTTTTTAATAGCCATTAATTCATATCATAATCATAAAAGATTCACCCAAATGGCAGATTTTTTGTCCTTTTTTCTCACTTAAAGACAGACAACATTCATTTTGTTCGCACTAACACTTTCACTGCCCCCCCCAAAGTAAAACTGTCAGTAAGCCTCAAGAAAAATAGAAAAAAGGTGTCGATGCTGCCAAAATCCTTGAGCTAGTGCCTGCTTGGTTATCTCTCTTTAAAAAATCATGTAAATTTATTTCCTATTTCCTAGATAGCAGTCACTTCTACTCTTCACTTGTTCAATGAAGAATATTCATTTTCAGGAATCTGGTCAGGAGCCCCTTTAAAAGTCTGCCATAATTAAAAGAGTTAAAATAGGGGTTCAATGGTTCCCCCAAAAAACTTCTACACAACAGACCAATAGAACGAGTGAGAAAGGGCAAGATTTTGGGGCACTGTACCTGTCCCAGCCCGACAAGAAAGGGAGTCGTTTTCTTTTTTGCCCCTTCTCCCCCCCCCTCCCCCAAGGATGTCTGGGGCAGAAGAGACCAAGCAACATTCCCAGACTTTGCAGGCAACTTTGTCCAGCTTCCTCCCCATCCCACTTCTGCCCTTAATTATTTATTTTTTATTTCTCTCGGTGCTACAGTAACACCCACATCAAGGATGCTCACCCACCTTCGCTAGGAAAGCGCTCCCACCTTCAGCAGCAGAAAGTTAGAGAGGTACCAAAGCTTTCTCTGCCACCCCTCACTCCTAAATATACCCTCCTCCCCCCACCCACCCCAACTTGTGTCCAGCGCCAGGTACGCTGAATATTTTCCTATAGAAAGAGGGAAATCTCAGATTGGGGGAGTTTGAGAAAGGTTTAAAATATAGCATTTAAAAGAGAAGGGGGACAGTCTGCCCCTGTCCCCGTGACTGCATGCACGCGCACATACACACACACCCCACCTCCTCTACGGGTTCACGTTCTGCTAGTCCTGTCTACAGCTCCCCCTTTCCTTCCTGGTGAGCACTCGCTGGCTTCTGCTGCTGCCTCGGCTGCCGCCGCCGCCACCACCACCACCTCGGTTGCTGCCGCCCCTCCTGCCACCCTGCTGCACTGGGCTCCGCTGTTGGGTGACTGCTCCTTATTCCTTTCTTTCTCGCTACCTCCCTCTCTCTCTTTACCGGTCCCAGATTGATTGATTGCCATCCGCGCCCAATAGCTCTGACACCGCACCATCCCGGTGTACCGAGTCCCCCTGCCCACCCGCCCTCTCAGCCCCCCCCTCCCCTCGACGTTATGCCTCCCCAGCGGACTCCGTTGCTCTGGGCTGGCATCCTCCTGCCGGCCAATCCCAAATCGACCCTCGCCAGAGCCCCCAGGAGCCGTCGCCGCCACGGCCACCACGATCCACCCGCTGCTGAGGCGCCTCGCTTCTGTCCGAGGAGCAAGGAAGAGGGGGGGCACCACGAGGAAGGGACCTTCGCTGGTGGTGTACAGGGCCATAGGGAGGGTGACAATCTTTTTCTTGCACTTAAAAGTTTTTCCCAACCAGTTTTTGTTTGTTCTCGGTGCTTCACAATCAGTGCACCTTTTTTGGCCCACATTTGGACTTACGTGTGATGGGGGTCGGAGGTGGTGGTCGGAGGTGAGAGATGAGTTATGTTGTGTAGTTGACACCGCGGGAAGGGGACCCCTGGGTCCTCAAAGCCTTTGTGTATTTCGTCTCATCCCCCCACTCCCACCCCGGTGTCTCCACCTCCCCTTTACGAGAGAAAAAAAAATAATTGCCCTTTCCACCTCCTAGGCCGCAAGACCCTGCATTTGCAAGGCTTCCCAAACCCTCCTTCGCTTAAGGGGACCCTACACCAGCAACTCCAGCTTCTGAATAAAAAGAAACGATCCTTCGAGATTTTCTACTTTTCTTACCCCCACCCCCAGCTGTGCTTGTTCCAGCACTGGCGGAGGGGGCGGGGGAGGCGAAGGAGGAAGGAGTGAGGTTAGGGTGGAGGGGAAAGGGTGAGAAAAAATACACACACACGCATGCACGCACACACACGCAAACACACACACAGCCACAGACACGCGCGCGGGGCTCCCGGCGCAGAGCCGCACAGCCCCCCTGTTCACAATGCCTGCCGCTCCCGGTAAGGCGGCTTTTCCTGTAACTGTACTTCGCATTCTGCCCCCCCTGGATCTGCTGCCGCCGCGGCCGCCGCCGCCGCAGTTGCCTTGGTCTCCAGCAAACACAATGCACCCCGGCCTAGCCCAGCCGTGCTCTAACATTATAACCCCGAGACTTTCTAGTAAACAGGCAGCCGAGCCAGCATCCCCACCCCCCATCTCCTCTGCCTGTCGCCGCGACCAAATCACTTCCCTTGCGGTGCTCCCTATGCCCTCTCCAACCCCTTTCTTCCCCCCATCCACTCCACGCCACCCCCCGGTCGGAGAAAGACACCCTGGAGAGGTCGGGGTTGGGGGCGGGGGGGCACATGGAAAGGAGCGAGAAAACGGTTAGTGAGGGCGAAGACAGCTCCTAAAAATAATTCTCTTTCACTCCTGGAAAACAAAACCTCTTTAAACGCTTATTCCGAGTCATAAAAATTGCACTAAAGTCGCCTTATTGTTATTATTTTAAAGAGCAGCTAGGAGCAGACGCTGCCTGCTGCCTCAGATCCAGCCCGATCCCCTTCTACTTGTACATGACAAGGCACCTCTAACCCGCGGCTTTGTGTGTGTTATTTTTTTCCCTTCCTTTCCATCTGATTCCACCACCACCACCCCCTCCCTTCTCCTCCTTCCCCGCTCCCTCCCACCACCCACCCCCCCCTCTCGAACGGGGTAGATTACCTTTCTCTGGCTGGGATGTGGGTCTTGGAGATGCCTTCAGTGCTCTGAAAGGAGCCGATCCATAGGGGAGTTGGAAAGAGCTGGTTAGAGAGAGGGAGAGGAGACAGGGAGAGGATAGAGGCGCTGGGGAGGTGGAGGTTGGTGGAGGCAGGGCAGAACCTTCGACCCTGGAGGTCCCACCGGCTGGCTGGGTTGGGAATGAGAGGGAGAGAGGAAGAGAGGGAATGAGAGCAGCCTCGATCTGAGGAGAAAGAGAGCTAGGGAGAGAGGGAGAGAGGGAGAAGGAGAGCGAGAGGCGAGCTGGAGGAGGGAGCAGAGCAGTGCAGTGACAGGGACTGCCACTGGGGTCAAGAGAGCAGAGCACCAGGAAACAGGGCGGCCAAGGAGCTGTGTGTGTGAGTGTGTGTGAGTGTGTGTGTGCGCGCACACCCAGACACCCAGACACACACACGCCCCTCCAGCTCCTCCTGCAGACTCCCACTTCACTTCCCCCCACTAGGAGAAGGGGGCCAAGGCTTTCCTCGGCCAAAGTGCGGCCCTCCTCCCCTCGGAGGGGAACCTGGGGGAAGAGAAGGGGAGGGGGAAAGGGCTGAAAAGCAGAGAAAGGCAAGGAGCAGATCTGCTCTCTGGTGTCTCAGGTCAAAGGAGGCAGGACGCAGCTGAGCAGCAAATTAATAATAATCATCATCATTGTTATTATATTCTAATAAAAAATAACCAAGGCGGGAAATTATAAAGCTGGGGAAATAATAAGAATTCGCCCTTCCCCACCCCCATGGGTATTTTCTGCGAAGAAAACACCCAGCTAAGGACCTACTGTAGCTGTCAGGCCCCTTGGCACCTCCCCAGTCCACGGAGGCTTCTACTGGGCTGCTGAGGGGCTCAAGAAATACTCGGATAAATGAAATAGGCTGCAATTTCTTTCTGATCTGCTGCTACGAATTCTTACCTTATGGAAGGGCGTCTTCCCTTCCTTAACCCCTTTTCAACATACACACAGTCCTCTTTTCTGTGATCCTATGGTCTTGATGTGTGTATGATTTTTCTCCACGAAGAAAATGAGGGAAGAGGCAGAAAACTGATACATACATATGTGTATATATAATTTTTTTCCAGCTGCAGAAATTAAATCAAGATCACAATTAGGAAGGGGAGAGGCTAAGAATTTAATTATTCCCACTTTTGCATTTTAGAGACTATTTTCTCCTTCATTCATAATCCCTTGGGGGAGAAAGGCAACTTAGAAGTTTTCTTGGCTACATTTTTTTTAAAGGAAGAGACTTTCAGATTTGCATGCAAATAACAGAAAGTCCCCCCCCCAAAAAAAACCCAAACTAATGAAACCTATATAGTTGAGGAAAAAGGAGAAAACATTTTGCAAACTTGGTTGATCAGGGCTGCTGTGATGCCATTGTCAAAACTGAGGATTTGGATGACAACCAGGTCTTCTAATTCCTTTCCAGAAGTCAGACTCAAAGATCTTGACGTTCTCCAGAGGGAAATCCAATGTATGTGTATGTGAAAGAGGTGTGCTAAGTACACTATATAACTGATCAGACGTCCAGCTGAAATTATTGCCCTGGAAAATAAAAAGGAGCCTTGACATCCCTAGGTTTGTGGCCTTCAGCTGTCAGATGAATTTGTTTTCAGGTTCATTTTGGGGGTGGCATGATCACTAGTAAAAAGATCAGGCTTCACCTGCAAAAAATCATTCATAAAGAAGAAATTCCCAGCCTTAGAACTAAGGGAAAATTATCCCATTTTCCATCCTTTGCACTGAAGTGAAAGGGAAAATAACCATTACATGACTGGGAGAGCCAGAAATTATGTTTGTTTGGGGTTTTTTGGAGGGGTGTTGCAGTGGTTTACAATTAGATGAGAGTCCAAGTTTCAACGCTGTCAAATTTAGTTGGAATTGAAAGTACACTGATTTTTCCTGGCTTGTATAAACTCCAAGGACCAACAGAACAGGACACCAGACAATGCTAGGTACGTACTTTTTTGGTTTTTATAGTCTAGCAATGAATGATTTCTTGACTGCATTCGTGTTTTAGGAGTAATGCATCTGCACAGTTCAGGGTGTGTGTTTGTGTTTGTGTGTGTGTGTGTGTTTGCATATGTGTGTGGTATATGGTATATCCCTAAAATTCTACTAAAGGAACAAACTAAATCGACTATTTTGTTTGACTTATTGATTGGCCAGGAAAGGGGTCAGTTAAAAAAAAACAAACTGTCATCAGTCACTCTTTTTTGCTGACTAAGTCACCCAAAACAGTCCAACCAATTTGAGCATATAGCTCCAGTTGAAAAATGTATACATGTATGGAAATATATGTACATGTGTGTTAAGTGTGTGTATATATATGAGTGTATAAATATACATATATGTAAATTATTACCCAGAGAGCAAGTACAATAATGCTAATACTTTGTATTTATCATCTTGTTTTATGTAAAGATTTTTTTTAAGGCATAGTAAAAATCCAGCGAATGAACTCAATCAGCTGATGAATTATTCTTAATTTGATTTTTCTGTTTGGGAAAAATGAAGGAACATGGAAATTTAGCAACATGCCTTATTTAGTGGATGCTCTTGGTGGAAAAAGAAATGACTTCATTTTCTGCTCCTCTGTTACAACTACTGTCTGTATCAGAAGGGAGAGGTATTGACCATTTAATTTAGATGATGAATTTTGATTTTGTATAGGCTACTTAAACAAAAAACCCAACAACCAGAATATGGAGAAAATTAGGTGAATGAACCTGAACAGTGAATGAAGGGCAAAAGGTCTTTACAGCATGACTTTGTGTTAAAATAGACTTGGATATAGCATCCACAACTGTAACTATACAGTCAAGGCCTCATAGAACACGTATAAATTATTTTTCCTTGATACTAGCTTTAAAGGGGAGAGCTTCACCATACTGTGTTCCAGTTGCTTGGGCTGAATTTTTAAAAATAGGTTCTACAAGTATGTGTGCTAACAATTTTTTTTGTATAATGCCATTTTTTAATTGTTTACAAAACAATCCCAAGAAGGATTTTTTTTTTAAATCAAATACCAGAATGATGGTTGTCTCAATGAAAACCATTGAAATTACACACTTATAAGGCACCTAGCTCCAACTTTCATTCAGGAATTTGATTGAAGTCATGGAAAGTGACTCTTGGTACACTCATTCAGTGGCTTTTAAAACATCCTTGGCAAATACATTCAGTAGAGAAAACAATAGAGAATTGAATAGGGGAACTTGGGGGTTGAATCTTAAGAAATATATTGAAGGCTCCTTGGCCTTTGGTTTTCAGTTAACTACGCCCTAACAACAATATTGTGCTGTTGCAGACATCTATTCAAACTAACTCCCGTCTTCTGTTCTTAGTCTTCCTGATTGACATTTTCACTGAAATCATTGGACCTGCAGAATCAAACAGGGAGAAGGCAGCCTCCCTGTTTTCTCCTTTTCCTGTAACTAATCTACATTTTTCTAAATGCCTAGAATAATGGTTAATCTCCAAAATGGAGGCTCCTAAAATCAAATGGAAATAGAGTCCACAGGCATAATACATCAAAATAAAGATTAGTCTACACTATTCTTTTCTTCATTTTCAATCTAATATTCAAAAAACTGTTCTTCTTATCTTCTCTCCTTTATATCCTTCTTTTTCTTTTCTTCTCTCTTTTGCTTTCTTC
>JAQQSW010012436.1:0-12525 GCA_028646575.1 Pseudocheirus occidentalis
TCTCTCTCTCTCTCTGTCTCTCTGTCTCTCTGTCTCTCTCTCTCTCTCTCTTGGATTCAGTTTCCAGTATTATTCTTCAACCAGGAGCCACTAGGAGGAATATTCCTGATTCTGATTCTCTGTCTCTGGAATTCTTATATACACACACTGGCCTTCTGTCTCAGCCAACCCCCTCCTGCCATGCCAGCAACAGGAGACAGAGTTCACACCCTCTGTTAACACAGGAGACAGAGTTCACATGCTCTGCCTCTTTCACAGAAGTACTTAGACCTTAGTCACTAAGAACCAAATAGCTGCTAAATTAATTACCATTACACTCTCAATTTCACCTTTTAAAATATAATCCTTTCCTATTCAATTGATCCTATGCCCTCTGTCTATGTATATCTTTAAACATTAATACACACACTCACATATATAGTCATACCAACATATACCCTCCTATATAGACATATGTGTAAGTATACATACATACATATACATACACATACACACACATACATACATATATATGTATGTATACATGTATGTGTATATAGTATATTTTCAAGATGTTATTTTCTTTAGTCAGGTTGTTGACTCCCTTTTCATGATTTTCTTGCATCATTTTCATTTCTTGTCCTAATTTTTCCTCCACTTCTCTTATCTGGTTTTCAGAATTCTTCATAAGCTCCTCTATGGCCTGTAACCAGTTCATTTTCTTCTTGGAAACTTTTGGTGCAAGAGTTCTGACTGTGTTGTCTTCCTCCAATTCCATGCTTTTATCCTTTTGGTTCCCCAAAAAGGAATCTAAAGTTGGATTGCTGTGCTTGCTTTGCTTCTTTTCCCTGCTCATGTTGCCAGTCAATTAACTTGACTTTTGAACTCTTTGCCACAGTAGAACTCTGCTTGAAGAGGGGAGAGCTTTGTCCCAAATTGCTGGGGTTTTGCAGCTGCCAGGGCTATTAGGAGGCTGCCATGTCTACAGGCCCTACCAGCTTTGGCTCACTGGTCACACACCTCAGGACCACCACCCAAGACCATGCTTCAGATACAGGCAGGTTAAAGCAAGAGCACCTAGCCTCTAAATGGTCCCCTGAAATATGCAGGCCAGGAGCTCTGAAGCAGCCATGTGGAGGCAGCTGCCGGGTTGCCACTTCTACTGCTTCTGGCTTTGGGGGCAGAGACCCGGACCTGCTCCTCTGTCCCCTCCAACCCCTCCCAATATTCAGCTGAGTTCCACTGACCTTTCACTTTGTCTTTGACATTTATGGGTTTATAATTCTGGAAATGGCCACAGGTGCTGGTTATCCACTCTCTTGAATGCTCTAGCTGGCTGGTCTATGGCCAACCTGGGGATAAAATTGTGGTTTCATGCAGGGTTGGGCTTGGCACCCAGTGTGCTGTGATAAATACTCCCTGTCTGCTTGCCAGGTTGCCTTCAGCGGGAGATTTGTTTTTCTGTCACTTTGTGGGTTCTGGAGCTCTGAAATTTGTTTAGAGTCACATTTTATAGGTATTTGGGTTGGTTATGGGCGGTTTTCCTGCTTCTGTGCAGCCATCTTGACTCTGCCCCCAAACAAACCTCTGTATTATTTTTGAGCTCCTCCATGTCCTGTGATCAGTTCTTATTTATTTTGGAGGCTTGTTATGCTGGAGTTTTGACTTTGCTTTCTTCTTTTGGTTCTATGTTTTGATTGTCTTTGTCCCCCCAAAAAAGATCCTATAGTTTGTACTTCCTCTGTTTTCTCTCCTTGCCAGGCTTGACTTTTGAGTTCTGCCTTGGTAGAACTCTCCTTCCAGAGTTGAGAGTGCTGAGTCTCAAATTTCTGGGGTATTGGACAGCTATTGTCAGAGGTCCTTGTAGACTCTTGTCTCAGAACTGTGAGGAGAATGCCCACTTCACAGCCTTTGTGAGCTTGTTGGCTCTGCCATGCCAGATCTCCTCATCCCAGGACAACCACCCAAGACTATGACCCACATCAAAGCAGGGAAAAGCAAGTGGATCCTTCCTAATTTTCAGCAGAGAGATTCCCACAATTGTCCACTTGTTATTCTCTTGTTTCCTCCAACATCTGTGGACCTTGAGCTCTGGAAGTAGCCCCTGCAAAAGTAGCTGCAGTGGCTGCCACCTCAGCTGCCATGCAGACAGGGACTACCCTGTGCTCCTCTCTTACCCAGTTCCAACAGAATTTCTTCACTGATCTTTTACTTTGTCTTTGGTGTTTGTGGATTGAGAAGTATGGAAACTGCCACAGCTGCAATTGATTTAGTCTCATGCATTCTGCTCCCACTGTTCTGTGCTTCCAGTCTGTACTGGTGCAGTTAACGTTGGCTGTACTCTTCTCCCAGTCTGGTGTGATAGACCCTTCCTGTTCTTTTGCCAGACTGTCTTCAGCTGGAGACATATTTCACTCTGTCATTTTGTGAGCTCTATAGCTCTAAAATTTATTTAGAGTAATTTTTTACAGGTATTTGAAATAAGTGGGAACAGGCTTAAGTAAGTTCCTGCTTTTACTCTGCCACCTTCATTCTGTCCCATAGTTCCTTCTTGGGTCAGAATCTGTATTCCTCTGGGGAGGGGGTTGTTGAGCTGTTGTTCCCACAATAGGAATCAGTGCTGGATTTGTGCTTGGCTGTGGTTAGCCAAGAACTGTAGGCCAACTAAAATTTCTTGAACTGTCAGAGCACGTTTGATCAGAGGCAGAAAGAAAATTTTGTAGGTGGGCACTATGCCTCCTTAGTAAAAACTTGATGACATCAGTAACCAGGGCAGGGGAGGTTGGATTGTTCCAGGCTTTAAATCTTAGCAGATCCTCTGTAGAATATGAGATCCATTATACTATGCCAATTTTTCTGAGTAGGGCCTGTGCTTCTAACCCACTCTTACTGGGTTAAATAAGTAACAAGACCCTAACAAGATCTAAAGAATGGGGTAGGCTATTCTTCCAACCATAAAAAACCCAGCAGAGAAAGATAAATGTGATGACATCTTGATTGGTAGAGGGCTTTCAGCCTGATTGGAATCCTGTATTAGTTGGCTTAAGTTGAGGTGTGGGGGACCTGAGATATTCTGACCATTTTTTGCACCTCCCCTAGCTAAAAACAAATTTCAACCTTGTGTTTAATAATCTGTTCCCTCTCTTATCATATGGACTTTTTGAAGAATCTTTAAACTAAGCTCTTAATTTCCACAAAGGTAAAATTCCTATTTTGGTATTTATCACTTGGTTTTCAGGCTAGTTCCTGTATTCAGAGAGTACTGTGTCTCATCTTCTAACATTCCCTAGTTGACATTATTGGGGTCAGCAAAGAAGTCCTCCCTTACTCCTGTCTGTTTTTCTTCAGTCCTGAGAAGGTTATTATGCCTAGCTATGGATTCCTAGTGATAGCTTTCCTGTATCTATATGTAGCTGTAGCTCATAATTTCTGCACTTATTTTTTCTTGGTCTTACAGTTATCAAGCATTGCTACTGTCTCTTGAAGATTTCTAGGAAGTGTCAGCATGAAATACTTGAGGCCATTATTTGACGGTACCATACCAGGGAGAGTAGAAGTCAATATCCCTCAGGAGGAGGGTCATGGCAAAAACAACAGCAAATATGCTTAATATTGACTGTACAACATAGTAAAAAGCAACTACAAGGCATGTACATGGTCAGATGCAAAGGGCCATTTGTGAGTAGCAGATCCGATGCCCACTAGTAGCTATGTAAGTATGTGACAAAAGAGGGGCTCTGGCTAACTGGATATAGCCATTTGGGACTTAGATTACCATGGAGACCTAGATTTGTGAAGAACTTGGTATGGGAACTGATTCTGGTCTGGTTTGCCAAGAAAGGCACACTTTTCATTCTCTCATACAAGTCATCCTCCAGTCACTTGCAGGGTAAGGATCAGCCTTACTTACCTCTGATTCTGAGAGGGTGGGGCATTGGCCTTACCCAACCAGCCACCTTTGACCTTTTGTAATGAATTTTAACATTAGTTAAGATAGTACCTTTCACTGTGTATAAAGATAATTCTGGGGAGAGAAAAGATGATGTTCCAGAGGTCACTGAAGCGGTTGTTTATGCCTTCTACTGGCATACCACTGCTGGTGCCATTTTTCTCTAACGTAATGTAAGGATCATTCCAACATGAGAGAAATATTTGACCAGTACAGCTCTTACTTATTTTAAAAAGTTATCAGTTTTTTATTGAGTACTACTTAGTGGGGATTCGTATGAAGAAAAGCAAAAGTAGATGTGTTGAGCTAAGGGCTTAACTTTCAGAGACATGGAGTAAGTGAAGAATTTTCTGAAGCACCTGGTCTATTGCTCTTGAATCAATTGATTTGGTCTGGGAAAAGCACTGAACAGGGTAGTAGAGGATTCTTTTCTATGTTCTGTTCATAAACCAAGATAAAGACTTATGACAGGAACTTATGTGTACTACTGGATCTTTTACAAAGGAATATTTCTTCAGTGTATATAATTACAGATAAATGAACTTATTCCACCTAACATTTGTGGATAGATTAGGTTAGGTTCATAGCTTAGCTCCATTCCCACAGAGAACAATACCAGTTCCAAATCCAAACCCTCCTTCATCACCTGGCTCTGGTCCAAGGGGATTGCATCTGGTGCCTGAAACTGACAACACAACAGAAATAAAACTCTAGGTACATTTCTTAGAAATAAAAAAAATGGGGGTGAGGAGAGGAGAGGTTAAAAGATGCAACAGGCATATTCCTTCCCTCCCACCAATTTAGTTTATGGTGTCCATGCTGAGTTTAGCAGACAGGAATATAACCCCAGTCCCAAAGCTCATTGGTGTGGAACTCTCTTTTCCTTGGTAGAAATCAGTGTCCTGTGCCTGTGTAAGTACTCGGGTGGAGTTGGTGAAAGCAAGAGGGGTTCAGTCTTCTTTGTGTTTCTTCAAATTTTGAGTCTTCTAATCATTTTGGGTACTTCTGACTTACAGCTTCAAGAGAGAAGATGGAAAAGGCCAGCCTCACTTCAGGTTTCTGACTCAGAAAAGACATATGAGAAGAAATAGCAATCTCTATGTCTCTATTACCAGTTTGCTACACTAGAACTTTGAAGAGCTTCCCCCCTGGGTGAGATGTAGGACTGATTCTGTCTCTCTGTCTCTCTCTGTCTTTCTCTGTCTCTGTCTCTGTCTGTCTCTGTCTCTCTGTTTCTCTGTCTCTGTCTCTCTAACTCTCTCTGTCTGTCTCTGTCTCTCAGTGAGTTAGCTTATTCCCAAATGGAGAGTTCCTTTATTCTTCATCATTTGGCATGTTTTCCTATATATTCCTTCTCTGATTTTGGTTTTGTTTTTAATTAGGTTAAATGTATTTACTTGGCTAAGAATTATGTATGTTCATTGGTGGGAAAGAAGTCAAATCTTGGGTATAAAACTTGGGGTCCTGCTTTCCTCCAGGAATCAACAGTGATGAAAAGTAAGATTGAACCTGAAAACCATATTCCCTAGATGAATAAAATTTAAAGAATCAGATAATTGTACTTCTAGACTAGTACCCATTTCTCTGAGGAGAGCAAAGTGGCGTCAGGAACCTCTACCAACTGCTTCCTCTCCTAACTGGAATCAAGACCTGCCTTGGGGAAGAAGTGACCAAAGGCATTAATTTTGCCTTTCTTTGAGCCACTCAATAGCCTCTTACTACATGTGGGCATTTGCCACGGGAGTCGCCATAAAGAGTACAATCAAAAAGATTTTGGAAGAGAATAAAAAGCTCATTGCTGACATTTTTAAAGTTGTGTGCAGCCTATCAAAGAGGCAAAATCCACTTGTGCTATAAGGTATACAGCAAGCTCTATGTTAGCCAGCCTAGCCATGTGAGGTCCAAATACAGGCCTGGATTATCCATTTCCCCCTTGTTTGAAATTTGCTATCCCTTACAAATAGACAAGAGTGATTTTTTTAAACATGATCATTCTCCAAATTTAGACCAATTATCTATGGCATCTGAGGAGATATTATGTATTTTCACTTACATCCTGTGTGCCATACAGTAAAGTCTTTTTTTTAAGTCATTAATTAATTACTTAATTTTTAGTTTACAACATTTAGTTTTTGAGTTCTGGATTTTCTCCCCATCCCTCCTCTTTGCCCTCCCCCTTCCAAGACAGCATTCAATCTGATGTTGGCTGTACATATACATTCACATTAAACATATTTTCACATTAGTCATGTTGCAAAGAAGAATTATAAGCAATGAAATGAACTATGTGAAAGATGAAACAAAACAATAAGAAGAAGGAGCAAAAAGTATGTTTTGATCTGCATTCAGACTCCATAATGCTTTCTCTGGATGTGGATAGCATGTTCCATCATGAGTCTTTTGGAGTTGTCTTAGAACTTGCATTGCTGAGAAGAGCCAATTCTACCAAAGTTAGTCAGCATAAAAGGTGTCTGTAACTGTGTACAACATTTTTTGGTTCTGCTCCCCCACTCATTATTACTTCATATGAGTCTTTACAGGTTTTTCTGAAGTCCATCTCATCAATTTCTCATCATTTCTTATACTACAATAGTATTCCATTACATTCACATACCACAGCTTGTTCAATCATTTGCCAATTGATGGGCTTTCCCCGATTCCCAATTCTTTACCAGAACAAAAAGAGCTGATATAAATATGTACCATATATATATACATATATATGGTACATGTGGGAACTTTTCCCATTTGTACAATCTTTTTGGGATATAGCCCTAGAAGTAGTACTGCTGGGTGAAAAGCTATGCATATTTTTATAGTTATTTTGGCATAGTTCCAAATTGTTATCCAAATTGGTTGCTTCAGTTCCCAATTCCACCAACAATGGATTAGTGTTAGTTTTCCTACATCTTCTCTGGCATTTACACTTTTTCTGTTTTGTTGTGTTAGCCTGTCTAACAGGTGTGAGGTACCAAAGAGTTGTTTTGATTTGTATTTCTTTAATCAATAGTGATTTAGAACATTTTAAAATACGACTGTAGATATCTTTAGTTTCTTACTCTGAAAAATTCCTGTTAATATCTTTTGAATATTTAGCAATTGCTGAATAACTTGTATTCTTATAAATTTGACTCAGTTCTCTGTATATTTTAGAGATGAGGCCTTTATAAGAGACACTGGTTGTAAAATATCTTTCACAGTTTTCTGCTTCCTTCCTAATCTTGGTTGCATTGACTTTGTTTACACAAAACTTTTCACTTTAATATTATGAAAAGTATCCATTTTGCATTTCATAATGTTCTCTATCTCTTATTCAGTCATAAATTATTCTGTTCCCCATGAATCCAACAAGTACGCTAGTCCTTGCTCTCTTAGATTGCTTCTAGTATCAGCCTTTATATCTAAATCATGAATTAATTTTGACTTTATTTTGGTATATATTGTAAGGTATTGTTATCTGCCCAGATTTTGCCATACTACTTTCCAGTTATACCAGCACTTTTTGTCAAATAGTGAGTTCTTATCCTAGAAGGTGGAGTCTTTGATCAAATCAAATCAAACAGTAGATTACTATAATCATTGACTGCTGTGTCTTGTGCACATAAACTATTCCACTGGTTTGCCATTCTATTTTTTAGTCAATACTAAGTAGTTTTGATGATTGCTGCTTTATAATACAGTTTAAGATCTGGTATGGCTAGGCCACCTTCCCTAGCATTTCTTTTCATTAATTCTGGACCTCTTGTTCTTCCAGATGAATTTTCTTATTACCTTTTGTAACTCTATAAAAATAATTTTTGGTAGTTTGATTGTTATGGAACTAGATAAGTAAATAAATTTGGGAAAATTGACATTTTTATTATATTAGCTCAGCCTACCCATGAGCAACTGATGTTTTTCCAACCACTTAGATGTGACTTTATTTGCATGAAAAATGTTTTATAATTGTGTTCATATAGTTCCCGGGTTTGTTTTGGCAGGTAGACTCCCAAATATTTTATAATGTCTACAGTAACTTTAAATGGAATTTCTCTTTCTATCTCTTGCTATCTGGCTTTCTTACCAATATACAGGAATGCTGAGCATTTATCTGAGTTTATTTTATATATCCTGAAACTTTGCTAAAGTTATTTATTATTTCAAGTAGTTTTTAGAAAAAAATTTCTTCCTCTTCTATATTGATTAAAGTTAACATTTCTAGTACCATCTTGAATAATGGATGATAATTAACATCCTTGCTTCACTCCTGATCTTATTAGAAGTGCATTTATCTTATCTCTATTACATATAATACTTGCTGATGGTTTTAGGTAGATGCTATTTATAATTTAAAGGAAGACTTCATTTATTCCTGTGTTCTACAGTGTTTTAATAGGAGGATGGATGTTTTATTTTGTCAAAAGTTTTTTTTGCAACTATTGAGATAATAATGTAATTTCTGTTAGTTCTGTTGTTGATATGATCAATTAGGCTAATAGTTTTCCTGAACCAGCATTGCATTACTGGAATAAAACCTACCTGGTGTATTATTCTCGTCATAAGTTGCTGTAATATTTTTGCTAATGTTCTGTTGAAAAAAATGCATCTATTTTCATGGGGGAAATCGAATTTTAATTTTATTTCTGTTTTCACTCTTCCTGGTCTATTAGTATCATAAGTATCATTAGTATCATAGTCTATTAGTATCATAAAAATAACTTACTAGTACTTCTCCTTTGCCTATTTTCCAAAATAGTCTATATAGTATTAGAATAAATTGTTCTTTCAAAGTTTGAAAGAATTCACTTGGAAATCCATCTGGCTCTTGAGTTTTTTTTCCCTAGGGAGTGAACATTTTTTTTCTGTAATGGTGTTATTTAAGTATTTTGCTTCCTCTTCTGTTAATCTGAGAAATTTATATCTTTTAAATATTCATCCACTTCATTAAGACTGATTTTCTTTCTTTTTATCAAATAAACCAAAAGCTTATGTATTTTATTGGCTTTTTCACAAAACAAATTCTTAGTTTTATTTGTTAGTTCAATAGTTTTCTTAATTTCATTTTTTAAAAAAATCTCTTCTTTGGTTTTCTGAATTTCTAATATGATATACAATTGGAGATTTTTAATTTTTCTTTTTCTTGCTTTTTAGTTGCATGCCCAATTCATTGATCTCCTCTTACTCTATTTTTTCATGTAAGCAATTAGAGATATAAAATTTCCTCTAAGAAGTGCTTCTACTACATTCCATAAATTCTGGTGTGTTGTCTCATTATTGTCATTTTCTTGGATGAAGTTATTGATTGTTTCTAACTTTTGTTGTTAGACCCACTCATCATATAGGATTAGATTCTTTAGTTTTCGATTGATTTTTAGTCTTTCTTTCCATAGCCCATTATTATATATAATTGTGATTGGATCATGATCTGAAAATGATGCATTTAATATTTCTTCCTTTCTGTATTGGATTGTGAGGTTTTTATGTTCCATTATATGCTCAGTTTTTGTGTAAGTGACATGTACTGGTGAGAAAAAAGGTATATTCCTTTCTATTCCCATTCAGTTTTCTCCAGAAATCTATCATATCTAATTTTTTCTAAACTCCTATTCACCTTCTTAACTTCTTTCTTGTTTACTTTGTGGCTTGATTTATCTAATTCAGAGAGGGGGAGGTTGAGGACCCCCACCAGTATAGTTTTGCTTTCATTTTCTTCCTGTAACTCCCTTAACTTTTCCTCTAAGAATTTGGATGCTATACCACTGGGTGCATATATTTTTAATAATGACATTACTTCATTGTCTTTGATGCCTTTTAGAAGGATATAGTTTCCTTCCTTATCTGTTTTTATTAGATCCAGTTTTGCTTTTGCTTTGTCTGAGATAAGGATTGCTACCCCTGCTTTTTACAGCATGAAGCATATGGTATAATGTATCCAGCCTTTTACCTTTACCCTGGGTATGCTCCTCCTTTTTAAATGTGTTTCTTATAAATAATGTATTGTAGGATTAGGATTTTTATTCCATTCTGCTATCTGCTTCCATTTTTTGGTAGAGTTCGTATTCACAATTATAATTTCTATTTGTGTCTTTTTCTCCATCTTATTCCCACACATTTTCAAACTTTTCTTTCTCCTTTCTCTCCTTGCTTTTGATCACCTACTCCTTCAATTTTGCCTCCCTTCTATCAGTGACCCCTCCCTTTCCTTTCCCTTTTTACTTGCTATTTCTTCCCTTCCTTCCCTCCCTCCCTCCCTTTTTGTTTTCCTTTCCTTTTCAACTTCTAATAGGTCAAGTTAGATTCTATATCTAACTGTGTTATTCCCTCCTTAAGCAAAATTCAATGAAAGTAAATTTCAAACAATGCTCATCTCCCTCCTTTCCCTCAACTATAATATTTCTTTCTGCCTCTTCATGTGAAGTAATTTACCCTTTTCTGCTTCCTCCTTTTCTCTTATCCCATTGCAATCTTTTTCAGCTCTTAATAAGGTTTTTTTTATAAATACATCAAAATCAACTTAAACCTACACCCCATGTCCATATATTTCTTTTCTGTATAATGTAATAAAGATAGACTTCTCAAGAGCTGTAAGTATTACCTTTCCATGTAGGGATGTGAACAATGTTTCCTTATTGAATAACATTTTTTTCTTTCCCCCTTTCCTGTATACCTTTTTATGTCTCTTTTGAGTCTTCTTTGAAGATGAAATTTTCCACTAAGCTTGAGTGTTTTTCATCAGAAAATCCTGGAAGTCCCCTATTTCATTGAATGTCTATTTCCTCCCCTGAAAGATTATGCTTAGCTTTTCTGGGTAGTTGACCCTTGATTGTAATCCAAGCACCTTGGCCCCATGGAATATCATTTGAAGCCCTCCTGTCTTTTAATGTAGAAGCTTCAAAGTCCTGCATAATCCTGACTGTGGCTCCATTTTATTCGAATAGTTGCTTTCTGGCTGCTTGAAGTATTTTCTTCTCAATCTGATAATTCAGTATTTTGTCTGTAATATTACTTGGCATTTTCAATTTGGGATCTCTTTCGGGGTCGGTGCTTTTGATGACTATTACCTTCTGGGTCTAAGGATATCAGGACAGTTTTCCTTGATGTTTCCCTGAAAGATGTTGTCTAGGGTCTTTTTTATTTCATCAGTGTTCTGAGATAGAATTAAAATCTTAAATTACCTCTCCTGGATCTATTTTCCAGGCCAGTTGTTTTTCCAGTGAGGTATTTTATATTTTCTTCTATTTTTTCATTTTTTCAATTTTGTTTCACTCATTTGGATGTCTCAGAGTCATTAGCTGCCAGTTGTCCATCTCTCTTTTTTATGAGAATTTATTTATTTATAGTTTTTGACATCCATTTACTTTTTTTTTCTTTTTCACTGGCTTCACTTTGCCCAATTCTAATTATCAAGGTGTAATTTTCTCATTTAAAATTCTGGATTTCCTCTTCTAATCAGTTGACTTTCTTTTCATAACCTTATTTTTCTTGGATCATTCTTCTTATTTAAAAACATCCTCCATCTCTTTTATTTGATTCTTAAAGTCTTTTTAAAGATATATGAATTCTTTTTGGACAAGTGACCGCTTGACAATACTCTTTGGGCACTGCTTTACTTCAAAATCATCCTCTGAAGATGAACTCCAAGCTCATCTCTATTACCATAATAGCTTCCTATGACTGGGTTCTTTTTCTTTTGCCTGTGTGTGGTTTTTTTTGGTGATAATAGCCTAATTTTTGTAATCAACTCTAGCCCTTGGGTGTGTGAAATGGTGCCTCTTGCCCCAGATCTTCAGTTCTTCCCTCTATCCTGGAACCAAAACCAAACTTATCTCCTCCCGTAAGAGGGGTTTTCTACCCCACTGCTTCTGCACTCAATAGATGTGTGCTGGTTCCTTTTCACCCCTGTGGCTTTTTGCAGTACAGCTGGGTATAGTGTTCCTATTGAGAAGAGGTTCCCTCTGTCTTCCCAGGTTCAAATATCCAACTTCCCTCACTTCTCTGGGTAAAAGTTCTTGTGACTAGGGCACAGTCAGCTTCTCTAATCACCTAACCCCAGAGCTTGCCCTTGGCATTAAATTGGAACCTAGCCTGGAGGTGTTCAGTCTTCACAGGACCAAATCAAAAATCCTGGGATTATTCTTCAGATCTTCTCAAGTTGTCCCAGGAAGATCCCTGTTTGCCTCTGTTTTTATTTATCTCTACTCCTTAGTCAGCCGGAGGATGCTGAGCCCCAATCGCTTAGCGCTGCCCGACTACAAGTATCTGTCTCAGCGACATGTCCTCACGTACATGGAGGATGCAGTGAGCCAGTTCCTGGAGAACAGAGAGGACATTAGTCAGTACGGCATTGCCAGGTTCTTCACTGAATAGCCCTTTATTGAATACAGTCATTGTGGTCCATAAAAAGACATGTTTAGGGGCGGAGCCAAGATGGCGGCATAGAAGCAGCAAAGCACCGCAGCTCCCACACAAACATCTTAAAAAACTCATAAAATGGGAAGCTAAACAGATTTTCAAGCTCCAAAACTCTCCACAAGACAGAAAGCACATCTGTTGCTACAGGCAGTGCAGCAGGCGGGGCTCTTTGCAGCAGTCTGGGACCCCCGGCAGAAACCCCCGGC
>JAQQSW010012437.1:0-12525 GCA_028646575.1 Pseudocheirus occidentalis
TTTATCTCTGTGGAACTCTGCTTCCTGGATGGGGAAAGCTCTGTCCTAAATCACTGGGGCCCTCACAGCTGCTGAAGCTATTAGTGGCGTGCTGCAGCCCCACTCCCAGCTTTGGCTCACTGAAAGTGCACCCCAGGACCACCACTCAAGACCATGATCCAGATCCAGGCCGCTCAACGCAAGAGCCCTTGGCCCCCATAGATTGTGTCAGCCCCCCTGCTATCTGCAGGCTGAGGGCTTTGAAGCAGTCCAGTGGAAGCCGCTGCTGCTCTGTTCCTGCTACTACAACCGCCTCCCACTGTTTCCTTTCCCTGGGAGCAGTTTGGCTGGACCCACTCTTCTCCTCCCCAGTTAGCAAAATCCACTGACCTTTCTCTTAGCCTTTTTTTCTTCTGGTCTGATAAATGTGTTAACTCTGCCTCCAGTGCAGCCGATCTGCTCTCCTATAGACATGGCTCCCCACCCAATGCCCTGTGGCCTGACCTGGCTGGGGTTTCGGTGGCTCCCAGACTGCTGAGAAGAGCCCCACCTGCTGAGCTGCCTGTAGCAACAGATGTGCTTTCTGTCTTTTGGAGAGTTTTGGTGCTTGAAAATCTGTTTAGAGTCCCATTTTATGAGTTTTTTTAGCATGTTTGTGTGGTAGCTGTGGTGCTTTGCTGCTTCTATGCCGCCATCTTGGCTCTGCCAACATGCAGCATTTTTATGAACTGATACAGAGTAGAATAAGCAGAATCACAAGAATGTTTTTGCTATATGATGTCAATATTATAAAAATGAAAAATGTTGAAGACATATGAAATGATAAAAAAAATTAAATGGACACAATGAGGAGAATGGAATAAAAATGCCCTATACTAAATGATAGAGGAAATAATTTCAGAAAAACCTTGGAGATATTACATGATATGATACAAAGTAAAGGTAGCAGAATCAGGAGAAAAATTAAGATTGTCAAGGTATCAGCTTTGAAAGCAGTAAATCTGATTTTTAAAAATGACCAATCATAATGCCAAGGGACACTTGATGAAATATATTATCTACATCAAAATAGCTGATGGACTTGGAGTGTAAATTGAAGCATATTTTCTTCTTTCCCCTTATTTTAGAATAAATAATTAATGTGGAATTTGTTTTGCATGACTATAAAGGATTTCACATCTGTAAAGGGTCATATTTTTTCTTGCCTTCCTAATGTGAGAAGAAGAGAGTAAGGAGGAAGAGAATTAGAAATTGAAAATAAAATTGAAACTAAAAATCATTAACTAAAAACAAAGAAAATTAAATCAATCTGATTAACTGATATTAGCAGATAATTATGGGAAGAAACATATTAGCAGGGGCTTATGAAATGTATAGGGTTAGGTGAAAAAAACCAGCTCTAGTCTCTTAAGCCTATTGCTAAAATCTTGAGGGGAAATAAAGCAGTCTTGCTTTGGGAGCTACTTAAGGTTGGGAGAGAAAGTACAGAGCCTGCATTATATCTATCAAGTGATAACCTCATTAATTTCTAGCTTACTGTAATATGGAACTTAATTCATTTTTCTTCCATAAACTTTAAGTGGGAATGCACAATCTGAGGAAAGTAAAAAGCCAATCATGTGTGTGCACTGGTTAGGAAGCCTTTTGTTGTTGATAGGCATGAATTTTGAATTGATATTGATTTACTTTTGGCTGGGGGTGGGGCGAAGAAAGCTTTTGTATTTACCTTTGTATTTAGTGTAAATCTTGGAAAGCTAAAGTTGATGGTTCTTGCACCTCCTAAGTGCTGCTGAGACTCTAGCAAGAAAACAATTACAAATATAATTGCTTGAAATGTCAATAGACCGGATGTTGTGTATATGACTGAAAAACATACTGAAAGGAATAATGCCTATTTTCTTTGGGTTCTTGCTGGAGAATACAACAGTGCAAAAACTATGATAGTTCCCTATTCCTCCCAGATCAAACATAAAATCCTCTGGTATTTGGAATACCTTACAACTCACCCTCTTCTCTTTCCAGTCTTCTTAGGCCTTACTTCCCCCTTTCACATATACTTTTTGCTCTAACAACATTGGCTTTTGTGCTATCAAACAAGGTATCCCATTTCTTGGCTCCAGGCATTTTCCATGGTTGTCACTCATGCCTGGAATACATTACCTGCTTATCTCTACCACCCCACTTTCCTGACTATTTTCAAGTTCCAGCTAAGTGCCTACTTTCTATGAGGAGCCTTTCTTAATCATCCTCGATGTTAGCCTCATTCTTTTATGGATTATCTCCCTTTTTTATTCAGTATATATCTTACTTGTATCTTGTTTGCATGCCCTCTTCCACTGGACTGAGTTTTTGAGAGTAGAAGCTGACCTTGACATTTCTTTGAATCCTCTCCACTTAACCATGTGTATGACAAATAGTACATATTTATTAATGTAACTCTTGGTTACAGGAAAGAAACCAGCTACCATTCTTTTTCCCTTCATGGGGATGGATGGATGATAAATAATATCAAATGCTGTAGGATTCAAGAAGAATGATTCCTTCCTCTCAGCAATGCAAGGTTATAAGACAACTCCAAAAGAACCATGATGGAAAAGGACATTCACATCCAGAGAAAGATCTACAGAGTCTGAATGCAGACTGAAGCAAACCACTTTCTTTCTCTCTTTGTTTTCTTTTGTTTTGTTTCTTCTTTCCCATTGTTCACTCCATTGGTTATAATCCTTCTTTACAACTCAACTAATGTTTATTGCCAAGGTATTTGTAGATTCTAAATTTGATTGGATGCTGCCATGGTGAGAGGGAGGTGGAGAGGGAGCCAGAAAAAATTTGAAACTCAAGGGATTGAGGAACTGAAATTTGTAAACTAAAAGTAAATAAATTAATTAAAATTACAAAATAAAGAAAGAGGAAGAATGATGCCTGAAAAGAGATAACTGGATATGGCATGAAAGAGTTTGTTTTTCAAAGAACAAATTAAGTAAATTGGTCAAGATAGAAAGTGGAGGCTGAAATTGTAGCCAAGCAATTAAAGTGTTTCGTAGTGAAACATAGGTAGCAGAGGAATAGGAGTCAGTTAAAAATACATCAAAGCAAAGATTATATTTGTTTATATTTTTCCTCTTCTCTTCATCTCCCTATCCCCTACACTTCAAGATAAGATGCATGTTAGAAAGTAGAACTAGTACCAAGGGAAATAATAAGAATGCTGATGCACAGTACCTAGCACACAGTATTTCAGAAACACCTCTTGATTACTGCTGTTTCTGCTACTGAAGACAATACTGTGGAAAATAATTGATGAGGCAAGATTCAGAATTGGCAGTATAGGATGAGGATAGTAATCAGATTGAAAGACCCTAAATTAAAATGGGCAATTTTTGTTTAACGCACACAATCAGAAAGTATTAAGAAAGTGTACTGCTCAGAATAATTCAGAATTGGGCTTTTTCAGGTGGTTGCATGTGTATGTTTACCTCTGTAACCTATTAAGTTGCATCAGTTCTATTAAAATGTGGAATAATATGCAACAATTGAAGTTCTCATAATAAAATAAAGCCTCAAATGGACAGAATTAGAAAGCTTACTGCTGGAACATTATGTATAAACAATATATTTTAAAAGTAACTATGTTTCTTCACTTTTTCAGATGATTGACAAGATAGAACTATTAGAAATTATCTCCTTCAAATAATGCCTTTGGGGGGAAAAATGATTCCAAGCCAACTTTTAAATTGCTGCCATGAGCTATCATTGTTGAATTCAATCCAGTGTTAGCCAATTATATTGCTGGAATTCCTGCTGCCTAGGCATATAGAAATAGATTGGATAGGGAAACTGGTACCAAAGACAAAATATCAAACAGCAAGGTTACTATGGGGAAGGACAGAGATAAAATAAAGATGAGATGAAAAGTCACAAACACTGAACTAGCAAATAAAGCCAGAATGAAATGGTAAAATTGAATGTGGCATTTGAATAGCTAAAATGACTATCTTTTTTCCCTTTTTTGCTTTCCTGGCGGTCTACCTTTCTTAAATCCCTACCAATATGTAGATGAGTAATCACACATCTATCTATCTATCTATCTATCTATCTATCTATCTATCTGTCTGTCTATCTATCTATCTTAGATAGATAGATAGATTGATTCAAATAAACATGTAAGGAAGTATATTACTGTATCCAGATAGGAGCATATAAAGTTCCATTTTCCCTAAGAAATGGCAGAGATTTTTCACTTCTACTATGGAATATAATGTAGGAGTGTTCATTCATTGTAATTTAGCAAATTGCAACGACATGTATTTGTAGTGTTTTTTAAATTTAAAATCTTTCTAGTCATCCCTTGACTACTGAGCAAGACACTGAAGCAAAAGTGGGACACTGGGTTGAAAGAAACTGTTATAAGGTGTTATTAGAGACATTTTTGGGGAGGGTTGTTTTTGAGGTTCTTTAATATCAATGTGGGCAGCTGGATGACTAGTGTATAGTGTTAATCCTGGAGTCAGGAAGATTTATCTATCTGAGTTCCAGTCTGCCATCAGACATTTACTTGCTGTGTGACCCTGGGTAAATCACTTTATCTAGATTGCCTCAGTTTCCTCTTCTATAAAATGAGGTGGAAACGAAAGTGGCAAACCACTCCAGTATCTTTGATGAGAAAATTCGAAACAGGATTACAAAGAGTTGGGCATGACTGAAAAACAACTGAACAACAAAAAACATATTAATTTGATTTTTAATGGAATGGATTTTTAATGGAATGGCATAATGAGAATGACTCCTATTACTTACTCTGTTACGTTTGTGAGTATTAAGTAACACTTGGTAATCTTCATTTCACTTATAAAAGGAGAAGACAGGAAGAAAGAAGAGGACAGGATAGGAGAGGACAAAAAGCTCATGTAAAAAGAGATTTCTCCAGTTTATTTGTGAGCTGGATTAGAATCAAAAGCTAGTTGGTTAAAGATGGAGACTACACTTTCAAATAATTTATGGGGAAATGTCAGTAAGTATACCTTGTTTACTTTAGAATCTGTGATCTTAATAAGGAAAGAGACAGTAGCAGTTCAATAAGATGATAGTGTATTGGTAAATTAATGTTCTTTCCATATAGGCCAGGCATCCATCTAGGCTACCTGGGTTTGGGGGCGGGGGACATCTTCAGTCTGATATTGATACATTATTTGAATTGACAATTTTTTTTTTTTGCTTTGGTAGGGCAGGGCAATTGAGGTTAAGTGACTTGCCCGAGGTCACACGCCTAGTAAGTGTTATGTTAAATGTCTGAGGCTAGATTTGAACTCAGGCCCTCCTCACTCCAGGGCTGGTACTCTATCACCTAGCCACCCCAACAATTTTTTTTAACATTAGTATAAAAGTAAGTTTGCTTCTTAAAATTATAATGGTTTTGGTTGATGTAATGGTATGCCATAATTACTAACTGTATGATTATATATAGTCATCTATCTAATCCTCAGTTTCTTAGCATGTAAAAAGGGAATAAAAGTCCTGTTTTACCTACCCGAATGAATGAACTATATCAGTGAATTCACAGATCTATTTTAAGCTAAAAACCAGTTCCATGATGCAGTTCTTCATTGGCTCAATTGAGATATATATTAAGCAATTTGAAAACTTTTAAGTGCTAAATGTTAGTTATCTTCTTTTTCATTTTTGTTATCACCATCACCACCACCATCATCTGACAAATCATAAGGACCTTTAGAATGAAATAAGCATCATAAATACCAATTATCTACATATAGTGGGAAAATGTTTTTTAAATTTTTTCTCATTCTCTTGATTATCAATCAATGGAAATGCAACTGTTATTTCTTCAAGTAATCAAGAGAACAAACATTGATTAAACACTTAAAATATGCCAAACATTGTAGTAAGTGTTGGGGACACAAAGAAAACCCTAAAATAGATGTCACCTTCATGGAGCTTTCATTCTAAAAGGGATACTAGAACATTGAAGAATAATACATAGTAGATGGAAGATAATCTTAAAGGGGATAGCTCCAGTAACTGGAGAGAGGAATCAAGACAGGCCTCATGGTAAAGGCAGCACTTGAGCTAAATTTTAAAACTAGCCAAGGATTTTAGATTTTTAAGGGCAGCATTAATGGTTTAAGGTACAGTCTTTGCAAAAGTACTGAGGTAAGAAAAGGAGTATTGGAGTAATTGTAATTAGGCCAGGTAAGCCAGATGATAAAGGAGAGAAAAATGTAATATTACAAAGGTAGGAAGGGGCTAGATTGTCAAGAGTTTTAAATGACAAAGAAAGGTCTGTATATTTGACCTTGGAGATAAGAGGGAAGCAATGTGGTTTTCAAGTAGGGGATGCCAAGAATTGACTTACCTTTAGAAAAATAGATTTAGAAGCAGAAATGGAGGATAGATTTGAATAGAAAGTGGCTCGTTGACCAGAAACCAAAAATAATTCTATTGCATTTGTCTAGAGATATATAGAAGTGATGTTGTGGAGAAATGTATTACAAGATTTAGTAACATTGAATGTATAATTTTTGTGTTAGAGAGGAGTTTGGGATTATATAGATTTCAAACCTGAGTTATTTCTAAGGATGGTGATACTCTAGACATGAATTGGAAAACTGTTTTTTCTTCCTTTCTACTTAATTTTTTGTGTTTTTTAATTCTTATTATTTTTAGAGTAGAAGTGGCTTTATTAGGGACAGATAGAAAGTACTAGGGGATTAGGATTTGGCATTGAGGCCCTTCTTCTTGCCAAAGGTGGGCACTACATTGACAAAGCATCGGTTGTACTTCATCCTTCTCTTAGCAACCTCAGTCTTCTTCTTCTTCTCCTGCTTGGTCACCTTGGGAGAATGAACCCTCACTTTTCCAGCTTGGGCCAGAGAGCCATGGACTTTACATCCCAGCATCTGGCCAGCCACTTTGAGGGTGGACAGGGGCTTCACCCTGCACTGCCCCAAGATGGCTTCAAACTCCAGCAAAGAGCCTCCTAGAAGCAAGACCTGGTCCTTGGTGGTGATGCCCTCCAGTGACACCACATGGGCCTTGATCTGGGTGACAGTCTCCTGCCTAGTCACCTTGAGGGTGTGCACAGCCTGCGCATGGACAAACAGCTGCATGGTGGTGACTCAAACACGCTAGTCCTGCTTCCGCAGGGGCAAAAGAGAGCCAGAAAGAGAGACTGAAGCTGGGAGAGCATATATTTGTCTCCTCTACTTAATTTTTGATAGAAATAAAATTGAACACATGCTTTACCTCAGAAAGGGCTAATGTTCTCAATAACAAGTCACTCAAGAAATATTTAATACTTATATTTGATTTTTCCTCTATGTTTGGATAGGGTGATGTTACAAAGTCACAGCAAAAATGTAGAATCAAACCCAAAAGGGGGTCTTAGTTTATTGAAGTTTTTCATAATACTGTTGAAAAAAACACACAACAAAAAGCATCTGATAATGTATAGGGATCTCAAAGGATCACCTCAATGTGTTT
Organism: Pseudocheirus occidentalis; assembly: GCA_028646575.1. Lineage (NCBI taxonomy): Eukaryota > Metazoa > Chordata > Mammalia > Diprotodontia > Pseudocheiridae > Pseudocheirus > Pseudocheirus occidentalis. The sequence goes on from JAQQSW010012437.1 coordinate 7,477, forward strand.
GCTTTCAGAGATAAAATCAGAATTAAACATAGCAAGTGGGTATCTCTCCCTTTCTCAAAGCCTTCAGGGGACATTCTTCAGCCTTTCTTGGGAGTCATTCCAGTGTTGAACGATGTGAAAAAATAAGTTCTTTATTTAACTAAACATCTTTATATTTTTAAGTTTCTTAGTTTCTTTTCTATGGGTGTGAAGACTGTCTTCTCATTTTTGCTGCAAGTTGTTTTTTGTGGATTTTCCTCAAACCCCTGCATTTGTTCAAACATTAATAAGAATCAATTTTATTAATCAGTAGTAAAATTTTCAAGAATAAGGAGAAATACCTTTGGCTTTGAAGCATTTATTAACCAACTGGATTGATTTTAATGTAGATTTTGAGCTTGAATCTTTTGTTGAGTTGTTTCAATTGTATCAGTAATTAATGACACATTTTGGGGTTTACCTGGCAAAGATACTGGACTGGATAACCATTTTCATCTCTGGTTTATTTTACAGATGAGGAAACTGAAATAAATAGGATTAAGTGACTTGCTGAGTGTCTGAGACCAGTTTGGAACTCTGTTAGATGAATCTTCCAGACTTGAAGACTGGCACTGTATCCACTGTACCACTCTATTCACTTATATCTACTTGTATCAATTAAAAGAGAAATTACATATTATGTCTCAACTGACAGATATATACACATATATGTATGTGTCTATGTACACACATATATGTGTACCCACAGGTACACATATGTATTCATATATATGCAGTTATCTACATATATACATATAATATAGTATGTAATGTATAATAAAATATATACATATGCATGCACAGATATGTCTGTATGTTATATATGTGTATGTGTGTGTATGTATACACACATGGGTTTATTGGGGAGAATGGGATAGAACTGACTTGAATCAAGAATACCAGGTATAAGTCATGCCTTTGACATAGATTGATTCTCATTTATTCCTCTCATTTATTCCTTTCAGTGACCTCAGGAGAATATATAAACTGAAATGTATTTGTTATTGACATTAGAGGGAGCTTCCTCATTGAGAGTGACCTATATCAATGAAATTACAAATCTAATTAAATATATTTGTGTATGTATCGTGTATGCACAGATTTTATGTATACATATATACATATATGTACCTGTATGCAATCTTTGTAGTCTGACTATTTAGTGCTAATCATTTTTTGTCCTATAATTCAAATTATTTAGATTCAATGCAAGAAGACATCTTAAGTAAAGTGGTTGAGTATAAGGGAGCATTTTATTTTGAAATTTTTATAGCTATACATCTTAGAATAAATAGTTCCATGCTGTTTGTTTCTGGCAAAAGTGAATGTAGGTATGTCTCTATGGTACTATTGTGGTTTTTTAGCCCGAGCTCTTTAAATTAGTAAAACACACATGATAGCAATCTAAAGCAAAGAGCAGTTTCCCCAAATTTTACTGAAGAAATCACAACATTAAAAGACCCAGGTGGGGGATGGAACCTCTCCTTTGTCCCACAGCTTGTAAAAAGCTGTTATGTGAGATTCTAGTATGCTTCAATCCCAGTAGACCACTTCTGATACCCTTTGGTTCCAATCTCTGTATGCAGTAAATGTGTGATTGCCAAGGGAATGTAATCATTTACAACAGCAGCCCCTTGAAGGTCATAGGAGGCAGAATACCTGTTCCAATCCTAGATCCCTGTGCCTTGTGTGACTATATCTTGATGATCCTTTGACTATGCCCTGGTGTAATGTCAGACACCAAAAGTGGATGTGTTTTTCACAGGGAAAAGCCATGAATGAGAGCTCGATCCAGCTGCTATCTCACTATGTGTGAGGAAGGTAACAAAATAAATGCCTCTAGCTTGTACGTGAAAGTACATCACACTCCAGGTGGGAGACTATTTGCTCATTACGTAGAACAGAATGGGTGAGATAAGAGGTTATGGTTCCCTTCTTTTTTGCCGGTAGCCTCCGAAAGATTGTCTACTTTTTTCCTCCCTTGCAAGGCAAATGCACCACCTGTGCAGACAAAGCAGGAATGAAACATAAAACTACTGGGGTCATGGTTTAAAATAGCCTGCTTTACAAAGTGAAAAAAAAATACAAAGCCATCATGAATACAGATTTCGAGCTGGGAGGCACTTCAGAAGACTTTTGTTCTTCTCATTTACCAGAAACTGGGACCCAGAGAGGTGAGGTGACTTACATAAAGTCTCAAAGCTTTCAAGGACTGGGGAATAAGTTTCTACAAGGAAAGGTAAAAAGGAAATGAGATTTTTTTTTCTTGAGTTAGAAAGAACAAAGAAATAACCATTTACCTAAAAGTAATGTATATGAATGCTGTGAAAACAATCAACATTCACCCTTTTAGAGAATCACAGATAGTTGAAAGATACCTGAGTCCATTTAGCATAATCGATAATTAAACAGGAAACATTTCTACAATTAATGGGACAAGTAGTCATTCAGAGTTTTCTTGAAGACCATCAATGACAGGGAACTTGTTATCTGGTAAACTAATCCATTCTACTTTTGAATAATAAATCATTAGGGTTGCATGATCTATTTCAAGAATAAATTTGATTCTTTGAAACTTCTTTCTAGAGGGACAGAGTCAAGATGGCAGCTTAGAAGCAGGACAATTCTGTGGCTCCCCCCATAACCACATCAAATATCTATGAAATGTGACTCTAAACAAATTTTAGAGGTCCAGAATCCACAAAATTACAGAATAATAAAGTTTCCACTGAAGGTAGCCTGGCAGGCTGACAGGAGCACTGCTGGGACCCAGACCAACCCCACATGAACCTGTGGCTGGAGCCCTATAGCGGTCAGGACAAGCCACATCTGGAGGACTCTGGAGAGTGGATCATCAGCATCTATGATGGTTTCCATAATTATCAACCCACAAGAAACAAGGAGTAAGTGGAACTCAGCTAGATTTGGGGGAGAATGTCTGAGCATCTTCCTCCAGGGTGAAAAGCAGCTTCAGCCTCCCTGCAGCTGCCACCACATGGCTGCTTCTCAGCTCCCAGCCTGCAGATTGCAGGGGGGGCAAGTGATCATTCAGAGGCTAAGTGCTCTTGCCTTAACCAGACTGGATTGGGATTGTGGTCTTGGGTGGTGGTCCTGAGCTGTGTGATTAGTGAGCCAAAGCTGGTGGGGGTGCAGAGACAGCAGCTTCCTAATAGCCGTGGCAGCTGGGAAAACCCCAATGATTTGGGACAAAGCTCTTCCCTCTGGAAGCAGAGTTCTACTGAGCCCAAAACTCAAGTAATTGAGTGGCAACATGAGCAGGAAAAGGAAACAAAGGAAGCCCAGCAATCCAACTTTAGATTCATTTTTAGGGGACAAAAAGGATCAAAGCATGAAAGAGGGGGAAGACAACACAGTCAGAAATCCCACACCAAAAGCTTCCATGGAAAATTTAGACTAGTTACAAGCCATAGAGGAGATAAAGAAGGATTTTGAAAACTAAATAAGAGAAGTAGAGGAAAAATTTTTAAGAGAGATGAGAATGATGCAAGAAAATCATTAAAGGAGAGTCAACAACCTGATTGAAGAAAATAACACCTTAAAAAGTAAATGAACTCAAATGGCAAAAGAGAACCAAAAAGCCAATGAGGAGAAGAATGCCTTAAAAAGTCAAATTTGCCAGATGAAAAAAGAATTTCAAAACTTTCTGAAGAGAATAACTCCTTCAGAATAAGAGTGGAGCAAATGGAAGCAAATGACTTTATGAGAAATCAAGATACTGTGAAACGAACCTAAATAAATTTAAAAAGTAGAAGGCAATGTGAAATATCTCCTTGAAAAAAACACTGACCTGGAAAATAGATCCAGGAGAGACAATTCAAAAATTATTGGACTACCATGATCAAAAAAAGAACCTAGAAAGCATCTTTGAGGAAATTCTCAAGGAAAATTGCCCTGAGAGTTTAGAACCAGAGGGCAGAATAGAACATTAAACAATTCACCAATCACCTCTTGAAAAAGATTCCAAAAAGGAAACTCCTAGGAATGTTTTAGCCAGGCTCCAGAGTTCCCAGATCAAGGAGAAAATATTACAAGCTGCCAAGAAGAAAGAATTTGAATATGGTGGAAACACAATCAGGAAAACACTGGATCTTTTAGCTTCTACATTAAGGGGTCATAGGGCCTGCAATATGATCTTCTGGAGATCAAAGGAGCTAGGATCAAATCCAAGAATCACCTACTCAGAAAAATTGAGTATAATGTTCCAGGGGAAAATATGATCATTCAGTGAGGTGGAGGACTTCCAAGCATTCTCGAAGAAAAAAAATGAATAGAAAATTTGACATTCAAATGCAAGAATTATGTGATAGTAAACATGGAAAAGAATTCATAAGGAACTTATCAAAGTTGAACTATTTACTTGCCAACATGGAAAAATGATAATTGTAATTTTTGAAACTTTTCTCAGTATGAGGATAGTTGAAGGGAATATATATGTATACATAAGACATATATCTATATGAGAGGGTATATATGCATAGGAATACATTTTTGAGTGTGTGTATATATGTGTACATAGACAGAGGGCACAAGATCAATTGAATAGGATGGAATAATGTTTTAATCAGTGAAATTGAGAGGTGGGAGAAGATTGGTAATAAAGGAGACAGGGAGATGCAGAATGAGGTTAATCCTTCCATATAGAAGAGGCAAGGGATAACTGTTACAAAGCAGGGGAAGAAGAGGGAGGCAAAAGGGAATGTGTTAAGCTTACTCTTATTGAATTTGGCTTAGGGAAGGAATGATATACACTCTAAATTGGGTATCTTGGCCTACAAGATAGTAGGGAAGAAGGGGATGAGAGAGGAGAGGATGGAGAGGGGACAGGTTTGGGGGGGTAGGGTTGTTAGAAGCTCACAATTCCTTAAAGGGACAGGAACAAAGTAGAGAATAGACAAGTTGGGGCAGAATAGGAAGGAGGGAAATATAGTCAGTCTTTCATAATATGTCCATTGTGGAGATGTTCTGCATAACCACATATGTACAGCCTGTGTTGAATTTCTTTTCTTTCCG
>JAQQSW010012438.1:0-12524 GCA_028646575.1 Pseudocheirus occidentalis
TGTTTCTGTGTAATCTGAATCTTAAAAGCTGTTCACAGTAGTATTCTTTTGGGAATCTGCTGGTGCTTGGCTTTACAAATATTCAACTAGAATTTTTTTTATCTGGTGTTTTTGTTTTAAAGCACATTCCATTAATACTATTTTGTTTCATTGAGAGGTGTAACATAATGTAATAATAAAACATTTTAATTCATATAAAAACCTTGATTATATCAATGATGATGTATTCCTGTTGTGAGGGATAATTTGCAGTGAAGTTTCCCCATTCTGAAAAATCAAATCTAGAGTGGCTTTAGTATCTACTAGGCCTAAGTTTAGAGGTCCCCATACCTTACAGGAATGTGGGACTTAGAGCAATGGAGACCCTTCCCAGTTCCACCTCAGCACGAGATATGCCAAATAAAGGAAAAACTGCTTTCCTGGCTTTGCATTGGACACCCACGTGTTTCCAGGTTCTTTGTCTCAGAGATAGATTCCTGTGCTTAGGTTGTGGGCCAGCATCCCCACCAATGAGAGTGAAGGCCAGTTGGGGGACGGGTTTCTGCATTAGAAGGTTATATAACCATGGGCTTGCTTTCTACTGTTGCTCTCTCCCTGGCAGATGCCATTTGAGCAACAGAGGCAGAGTCCTTTCTCATGAGAAAGAATAAAGACCTTTTGTGATCTCAGATTCAGACTCTGAACTCTTTCATCTCACACACTGTTGTAGCTGACAGCATGGGCAAGTTCTTCACTGAGTGCCTTGCAATAATTGAAAATCAAATACATATAAGGCACTGTTAGACTGTAGGGTTCAATTTTAAATCTTCAGCCCTCTTTTCATATATTTGAGCAAAAACCTAAGAAGACCCACAAGTAGATCTCCCAGGTCTAGAGAGTTTCAGAGTTAAGCTCTTCCTTTAGTGCTTCTGAATGTTAGGGTGACCCCTTTAGGAAAGTTTTCCCTTCCACTCCTTGAGATTGTCACTGGGTATCCAATGTCCCTTCTTTCACTCCATGGTGATTTCCTCATCACTGAAGTTTAGACATCTGCAGGACACCCTGCAGCCCAGGTAGAAAGAATCCTACTAAGTCCTCAGCAAAGAGAAAGGAGTTGACAGCTAGATACATGTCTCATTTAAAGAGGTCTCCACCCCTGAGTGGATAGCCCAGCCTACTCCCAGTGATTTCATACTCTGATCTAGAAAAAGAAGCAGATGACAGCAGCAGTAGACCACTCCCCCAAGATGCCAGGTGTGGCTGAGTATCCTTTGTTCCTTGTTCCTTTTTTGGGAATTAAGTGTTGCTTATGTGTTCCTTCTCACATTGGGATCCATGTTATTGATAGTCCAGTAGCTCATTGAACTCCTCAATGCCTCCCTTGGTCATCAAAAGAATTTGTCCTGACCAACATCTGAGCATGTTGAATGCAGCTGACTGTAAACTGACCTGGCTTGATCCTAAGCTTCAAATTGCCTGAGGGTGGTTGAAACCAGTTAAAAGGATGGCTACTTAAACTAAGTAAAGAAAGAAAGGACCATCTCCACCTTGTCCTGTTTTGTAAAACAAAACAAACTTCACTTGTCCCTCCTCCTTGTAGCCCCTTTGGAGCTTCCCTCAGCCTTCTCTATACACTTTCCTGTGAGAATGTATTTTACCCTGTCCTCTTTTGGCCCCAGATCACAATCCCCTTGATTCCATTAAAGATATTATTTTTTGCTACTTAGTAGTATTCTTTATTTCAGGTTGACACCCTCATTTTAGGAAGATGAGGCAAATGAATTAAGTGACTTGCCAAGGGTCACATAGCTAGTAAGTGTCTGAAGCTGGGGTCTTAAACTAGGATCTTTTTAATTCCAGGCCCAGAATTCTATTTACTCAATTACTTGAGGCAGGGTGTTCACCTGAATAGAGGGAATGGAGGTGCAGTTCAAATGCAAAACCTGGAAGTGTTTATTGAGCTAGTACAGCACATGCTTGGGAAAGCAGTAGATCTAGTCTGGGCTACTTTGAAGATTGGACTTTAAGGAGTGGTTTGGGAGGCATGACATGGGGAGGTTCTGGGGGCATTTTGGTGGTGTTCTGGGGAGGAGTTCCAAGAATTGGGTGAAGAATGTAAGCAGTGGAGCATAACTGGAACTAGGATATTTGTGCAAGCTCTATCATTTTGGAGCTGGTATGAACCAGTTTGAGCTGGCCCTTTGGTTACTGAGACAGCAGATTATTCCAGGTTTGCTCAGTGAACACCACAAAGGCCCAATGTTATGTCAAACTTGAGCAACACTCATTCTGCCTCCTGATTGGCTGATTTCTATTTCCAGATTATTTCATCCTCTCCTGGATAATAAGGGAAATCAAGCAAATCAAGATTCATTATTCACTATTTTCACATACTGTTATTACCTAGTTACCCCCACTATATAGTAGGACCTAAATAAATGCTACACTGAATGAGTTTACTGATGTGGAAAGTACTTGGAAAACCTTAAAGTGCTATATAAATACTAGCTACTATTCTACCTAAATAAACAACATCTCTCATGTTCTCACCACTCACATAAACTATCACCCAGGGTTAGGTTCTCATCACCTCTTTCTTGAATTATGGCAATAGCCTAATTAATTTGTCTCCCTGACTCAAATTTCTCCTTATCCCAATCTTATTTTTCATTCAGTTGCCAAAGTGATTTTCCTAAAACAATTCCAACTGTGTCACCCCCTCTCCCAACTATACCACTTAATAAACTACCTCTTGGATAAAATATAAAAGTCTTCTGTTTTGCATTTAAGGCTTTTCACAAGTAGGTCATTCCTACTTTTCTAGTTTTCATTATATTGTATAATCCAACCATACTGGCCTAATTGCTGTTTCTCACATGACAATGGCTATTCCCATTCTTAAAAGGCTATTTCCCCTCATCTCCACCTCTTACAATCAATCCCTGTTTCCTTCAAGAATTAGCTCAAGTACCATATCCTTAGCTCAATAACCACTTCCAGGTTTTGTGCCTCCATTCATTCCCTCAGTTCAGGTGAACACTCTGCCTCGCGTAATCAAGTAAATAGAATTCTGGACCTGGAATTAAAAAGACCCTAGTTTAAGACCGCAGCTTCAGACACTTACTAGCTATGTGACCCTCGGCAAGTCACTTGCCACTTATGCCTTCTCTAAGGTTACCCTCCAAGTATCCTCTATGTATCTTATTTGTACCAAATTATTTGTATTGTCTCCTCCATTTGAATTTAAGTTCCCTGAGGCCAGGGATTTTTTTCTCCTCCTTTTTTTTTAAATATCTCTAGCATTTAGCACAGGGCCTAGCACATAGTAAGAGCTAAATAAATACTTGATTGACTGTTTTAATTAAATATTCCCACATCAAAGGAATTGCAGTAAGATATGGTCTTTGAGTTCTCAAAGGCGGCATTATCAGTGAAAAAAGGGCAAATCTTTTGGGTATCGGAATTAAATTAGGAACAAATCAGTTCTAACTACCATATTTAGAAGGTCGTTATGTTATTATTAAAACATAGGGGAATTTCTGAATTCAATTTATTTTTCAACTTGAAATGCATGGAAACCCTAAAACTTCTTCAAAAAGTCAGAAATCAAGAAAATTTCTGACTCCCTAAGGTTGCACTGTTTGCCAAACCTAACAGCTTTCAATATATGTGGATAATATTAAATCATTAGATTTAATGATATTTTTAGAGAGTAGTATCATGTACCCAAATAAATACATATTTATCATTTGAGGTTAAATTCTTTTTTTTGTTTCTTTTTGGAGGTGGGAAGGCAAGGCAATTGAGGTTAAGTGACTTGCTTGAGGTCACACAGTAAGTGTCAAGTGTCTGAGGTCAAATTTGAACTCAAGTCCTTCTGACTCCAGGACTGGTGCTCTATTAACTGAACCACCTAGCTGCCCAAGGTTAAATTCTTAAGAATAAATTGTTATCTCCTGTGCCTTATAAAAGCTTCTATATATGACCTTTCTCATTCATTTATTTCATTTTACTTTGCTTTTTGGAGGAGAGAGGGCAGGGCAATTGGGGTTAAACTTGCCCAAGGTCACACGGTTAGTAAGTGTTATGTGTCTGAAGCCAGATTTGAACTCAGGTCTTCCTGACTCCAGGGCCAGTGCTCTATTCACTGTGTCACCCAGCCACCCCACATTCATTTATTTTCATATCTAGAATTGCGAATTTAACAATCCATAGTCTCCCTCTAGAGAAACTTCACTTAATTTTACTCACGATAGAAAATTAGTCTTGGAATCAAGGAGACCTATGTTTAAGTCCCATCTCTGACATGAAGGGACTTTATGACTTGGGGAAAATGAGTTCCCTTCCCAGTGCTGTAGGAAACACGCATAGGCCCATAATGAGTGGCCCTTTGTTGGGGCCTATTTTTACCAATTCTGCAGTAAATATGGGGTGGGAGCTGCTATACTGCAAAGCTGACATTTATGACTCTGCTATGGGTGGCCTTGGGGTGAAGTGTTATTGTGGACAAGGTGACTGGAAGAAGTGGATAGGCTTGGGTTAACCAAAATTCCCTCCCTTCCCCCAGACACAACTGGAACTGTTGTGAGCAAAAGAGTTATGGAGCAGACCTTGGGCAGTTTGATTGAATTTTGTCCATACATGTATTTGATGGGGTCTGGGATGCTTTTGTCTGTAACCTTGGTTTGTAAAATCTTACTTGTGTTTTGGTACCTATGTATGTAACATCACTTTGTAATAAGCCTGTGCAATTAAGTTGTAAAAGTCATGCTTTCCCCCAGCCACAAAGGCATTAACTCTGCCTATCCCCTGCCCCCAGCCTGAAGGTCTTTTCCCTGAGTTGGCAGTCTGCCTAGCAACAGTAGCCATACCTATGAATATATCACCCAAGTATTTAATAAATAAACTTTTTAGTTTAGAGAGCTCCTTTGTTCTAAGTGGACAGCTGTACCCAAAAACCTTGAACAGCACTATCAGAAGAGATAATTCCCTCCCAATATGGTACCTCCTGAATCCCTAATCAGTCTAGCTTCCAAACTTGGACAATCAAGTCTATTCTCCAACAGCCATATTGGACCTATCTCATTCATCCTTGACCAAAAGTAACATAGTGATGTCACAAGGCAAAAACCACACCTCCTGGTAGCCCCCACTAGGGAGATGTCCCAGTGAATTATGGGCAATAGGCCTGCTCAGTTGATACAAAAAGGGCATGCCTCTTTAAGCACTGACCACTCCTAAACTCCTCCCTAACTCCACCCTTACCCACCTAGTTAGCATAATTAACCTTTGACTGACAGTTTTATGGCTTTAAAAACTGCATCTCTAACCTCTGCACTTTGCAGGCTCTCCTTAACCTTTTCCTGCCTGCTGCAAAGCGTAATGATAAACTTTGTAACTGCCAAAATATTGAGTCCTCTGAAATTCTTTCCAGACAAGAACCCTCAGGGGATTCATATGAGATCCCTTCTATACCCAGTTGATCTGGGAATTAGCTTTGGACCTTTTAGTCAGGGAAGATATAAAATCAGCTCTGGCGTTCTGACAGCAAGCCCTTAAAACCTTTTTGTTCATTGCAACCTCTGTATCAGTGGCTTTTATCATTTTTTTTCTTTTTTTCTTTTTTGGACTGGTTTTTGACTACCTTGGGAAATGCTTTTTATATTGGAATGTCTGAACATCAGATTCTTCCATTCAAAGGATTGCTTATCCAAACCCTCAGACTCTCAGTGATCCATTTACCCAAAAGTGGAACTATGACTGGGACATTAAAAAAACCTTGAAGCAATAAATCATACAGATACTGTAGTTTCCTTGGTGGAAATCAGTCAGCCAAGTATTCATTAAGCATTTGTTATGTGCTAGGCACTGCTGTAAGCACTGGGGATATAAAAAATACCCTCAATGAATTTATATTCTAATGGGGGGAAAATTTACCACATATGTAAGTTCTATACAAAATATAAAAAGTCAGCTTAGAAGGAAGACAATGGTGGCTGGCAGGAATAGGAAAGGCATTTTGCAGAAGGTGCTTTGCAGAAGAATCTTGCAAGAAACTAGGGAGTTTAAGGGGCAGAACTAAGAAAAGACAGATTCCTAGACATGGGGGATAGATAGCTAGTGCAAAGGGATGGAGAAGGGTGATGGAGCATTTTAAGTAACAGCAATTAAGTCAGCATAGCTATAGAGTGGTATCAGGAGGAGAGGATAACAGGTAAGAAGACTCTAAAGAGAGGGAATGGCCAGACTGTGGAGATTTTAAAATGCCAAAAGGCAGAGTTTATATTTGATCCTAGAGGTGGCATAGCTAGGTGATGCAGGAGTGCTAGACCTGGAGTCAAGAAGACCCGAATTCATATCCTGCTTTGTGAGCCAGGCTTTGCTTCACTATCCCCATCTACAAAAGGCAGATGGATAATAATATTACTTACATCCAAGGGTTGTTGTAAGGATAAAATGAGGCATTTGTAAAGCACCTTCCAAAAGTTAAAATGCTCTATAAATGCTAGAGATGATAATGATGTGTTAGTTGGAGTTTATTGAGTGGATGGATGGCATGTCACACTGGTGCTTGGGTAAATCATATCCTTCACTTTTCTGGGTTTCAAATGCCTCACAGATTAAAGGCGTAGGATATAATCTCTAAATGAATTTAACTGATGGGAATTACGGTCTTGCAGAGGTGTGCTGGCACATATTTTAAAAGTTCTACTACCAAAAAAAAAGTACAGGGCATATTTTAAGCTCAACCTGCCTCACTAACACATGCATAACACTAACATCACTTTCTTATTCCAGACAATCAATAAAGCAATAAAATCTATGTCTGATTTCACAGGTGTGAAAGCTCATATTGAAAATTTACTGACCTGCTCAACCTGGTTTGAGCTGGCTCCAGCACTCCACTCCCTCGATATTCCCCAGCCTCTCTCAGACTCCGGTAAGCCTAGACCTGCCTCCCTGAGCCCGAGAGCGCATGTGCCTGGGGTTGAAGGTTTCAAAGTGCAAGCCATGCAGCCTCTGGAGGGCTCGCCCTGCCCCCATCACGACGTGCTCTCGCGAGACCACCAGAGTCCGCCGTGTTTTCACTTTGCATTCGCATTCACGCACACAACGGTGGCTTCTGCAGATTGGTCGGAAGGTTGCGCTATGTTTCCTCTCTTGTTGCTGCTTTCTGGGCTGCTGAAGGACCTCGGTAAGTTTAGGGACTGTGCCAAGGCTTAGCTCCCGCCAAGGGGCGGGGCAGTTGTTTTGAGGGAGGGGAAGAAACCGTGCATGTTTATGTGTGTGTCCACTGCGGGGGTGGGAGGGTGGGTGGAGGGGAAGGAAGGGGGCTGGAAAGAAGTGAAGATAGGTTCAGTGAAACGTGGACATCTTTTGTTCATCTCTCGGCCTTCTACCCCCCCCCCCCTTCCCCATTCTTTGTTTGAGACTTTCTGATAACGGAAAAGTTATCTCGCCAGCAGCACTTAACCCTGAAATGCTGCTCCCATGGTTACACCTATTTCCTAATTATATCCTGACGTGGAGCCTAAATCTTAACCCCCTTTCCCCTGTAACTTTCCCCTCCTGCCCCTGAATCTGACTTCCGGTCTAAGATGGGGAGGCTTTAGCAGCCTGATATATGGAAAGCATGTTGATATCCTTGCAATTTCAGGGCTAGTTTTCAGGTGGAAAGTCTTCAGAAACTTTAAAGGAGACATTGATGAGGAAGGGATTGGGGGAATTCCAGTTTGTCAGGCAACAGACATTAAGTGCCTACTTTGTAGCCAGGCTGTGTCAGGCTCTTGGGATAGAGTTAAACAATGAATTACTTCCTGTTCTCAAGGAATCCTTGAGGGAGGGAATAACTTGTATTTATACAAGTATTACAGGATAAATAGAAAATAAATACAAGGTAGTTAAAAGAGTTTGTTTTTCTGTTGTGCCCAGCTCTTCATGATCCCATGGACCATACTGCTCCTAAGGTTTTCTTGGAGTGGTTTGCCATTTCCTTCTCTAGTAGATTAAGGCAAACTGGTTAAGTGACTTTCCCAGAGTCACACAGCTAGAAAGGGTCTGAGGACAGATTTGAATTTAGATCTTCCTGACTCCAAATCTGCAGCTCTATCCAGTGAGCCACCTGTATGACTCCTAGTTAAAAGAATGAAGTACTAGCAATTGAGGCAATCACGATTTTTTTTGGGTAGAAATAATGCTATAACTGATGATGAATCATTCTTCCCACCTCTTCAAAGAGAAGGTAGACCTGTAGGAGCATAGTAGAACATACATTTTCAGACATGACTATTCTCTTGATTTGTTTAATTAAACTTATAAAAAGGATAGACTTTTATTTTTATTATTTTATTATTTTTATTTTTAAAATTTTGGTGTATTTACTTGTAGTTTACAACATTCAGTTCCACAGTTCCTTGAGTTTCAGATTTTCTCCTCCTTCCTTTCCCTTCCCCTCCCCCCCCATCAAGGCAGCACACACTCTGATACAGGATCTACAAATATTTTCTCATTAGTCACATTGTAAAGGATTGCGACTGATGGAATGATCAGTGGGAAAGAGGAAACAAAATAAAACAAGAAAAAGAAACAGAGCAAGTAGTTTGTTTCAGTCTACACTCAGATTCTGCATCTCCTTCTCTAGATGTGGATATCTCTTTTAATCTTGAGTCTTTTGGAGATGTCCTGTGACCTTGTATTGTTGACAAGAGCCCAGTCTATTGAGGTTAGTCGTCACACATACATTGTATCTGTGATTGTGTACAAATTTTTCCTGGTTCTGCTCTTGGCACTCAGCACCAGTTTATATAAGTCTCTCCAGGTTATTATGAAGTCCATCTACTCCTTATTTCTTATAGCACAGTAATATTCCGTTACATCCATGTACCACAACTTGTTCAACTGTTCTCCAATTGATGGACATCCCCTTGTTTTCCCTTTTTTTTGCCACCACAAAAAGAGCTGCTATAAGTATTTTTTGTACATATGGGTCTTCTTCCCACTTCTCTGACCCCTTTGGGATATAACCTTAAAAGTGGTATTGCTGGGTCAAAGGGTTATTTATAACCCTTTGGGTATAGTTCCAGATTGCTCTCCAGAATGGCTGGATCAGTTCGCATCTCCACCAACAATGCATTAGTGTTCCAGTTTTTCCACATTGGACTTTTATTTTTAGGGGAAATGTGAGGAATGGAATAAGGGGAGGGCAGTAACAGTGATACCAATCAAAAGTAAGCATCAATGAAGCAAAGATGAAGAAGAAAAGAAAGTTCAGAAGAGGATATTAAAAAGAAGGGCAATGTGGGAACTGCCCTGACATATTTAATACATACTTTTAAAACCCCAAGCAAGCTGTATGCAAGACAGTCATGATGTTGCATACAAACTGCTTTTTCTGTTCTTTGTATAAGTTAGGGCTATGGTAAATTGTGGTGTTTTAACCATATAGGTTACATGTGTCCACATGAGTCTATTCCTTCCAGTCTGGATGTGGCTGGCAGGGAGTCAAGAATAGGTACATCTAGTCTTCTCCCCAAATTCTTTTCCAAGGGAGACTTTTGTTCCTGCCAGGAAGGAAAGCAGGATATTGGGGTCAGAAGCTGGCTACTTTGCTCTTCTCAAAGAGAAGGGCTATTAGGAGAGTATTTATTTGCTCTCTTAAAAACTGTTAGTTTAAGAGAAATAAATTAAGTTCAAGTTACATTCCTGGCCACTATCCCTTAGTGCCCCAAGCCATAGATCCAGGGCTGACTCCCTTCCTACCAAGTGCTGCTTACATAATGAACATACATAGCAACTAGCAAAAATTGCATATATCCAAGCAGATAGCAAACTGAAACCAGAGAAACTATACAAATGAGAGTACATACAAGACAATCCACAGAATGATTGAACTTTCCCTTTGGGAGCCAGATAACTCAACCAAGAGAAAAAGTCCCAAATCTCAAACAAGGGGAAATTCTCCAAAATCTCTAGTGTAGTAGACTGGGAATAGTTTAAACTAAATAAACTATGGGAATAGACCCATGATTGAAGGGATGGCTTTCTATATCTAGGCTTCTTTCCAGTCTTTTTCTTCTGCGTGAGGGGAGGTTGGACCTGTACATTATCCTTATTGAAGCTGGAAGCAAGAAGACCAGATCTTTCTTCACTAGCTCTCACCATCTTAACTGTTGAGGCAGGCATGGTTCATGGAATAATCAGTCTTCACCAGTGCATCTTTTTTTCTTTCTTTTTTCTTTCTTTTGCTTTTTGGAGGGTATTTGGGGTTAAGTGACTTGCCCAAAGTCACACGGCTAGTGAGTGTGTCAAGTGTCTGAATCTGGATTTGAACTCAGGTCCTCCTGACTCCAGGGCTGGTGCTGTATTCACTGCACCACCTAGCCACCCCGCCCACCAGTGAATCTTTCAAATGGGCTTTCAGGTTTGGAATATTTGGAAATGTTTTTCAGATTCATACAAATAATAAAATAAAATTTGAAAAAGGTAGTGCTTCAGTTAGATCTTGATAGAATAGAGAGATTCTGTGAGGCAGACTTGGTGGGTGGATGGGGGGTACATTTTAGGTATAGGGACTAACCGGAGGAAAAGTGGAGTAATTTATAATGAGTTTAGAAGGACAGTTTCGGAATAGAGTGAAGGGCTTTAACAGACAAATGAGAGAAATTGTATTTTGTGCTATTGAATGGAATAAAAGTGAAAACTTCTCAGGTAGCATTCCAGAAATCTGGTAAAAAAAAGTACCAAAGACTTAGCAACCTGGACTGGGAGCCTGGGACCCTTACTTACTTCCCTGGTCATAAGTTGAAGTTTTTGCTAAGCTTAGCCAACATGTAGGAGGGGAAAGCACAGACTCTACATATTTAATCACAGGCCTTAATATCCCAGACTTGTTTCCACTGACCACCATCTGACCTGTACAAATAAAAAATTGGAAATCTTGTTGTGGAACTCTGGGCAGGTCCCTATGAATCAGAAAATATTGTCTGCTTTCACATCTATATTGATATTATTAGCACATTTATCTTCTGCTTTCATACCTAAGTTGATACTGATAATATATTTTGTCTGTTTTCATGTCCGCTAGACGTGTGTACCTTCTGCTTTTTGATATTACTGACATTTCATCTACAATGCCAGCAGATTTTTTTGCAGTTAAGATTGTGTGCCTCATTTCCTAATTAATGAGAACAGGACAGAATGAGGAGGGAGAGAAAAGGAGTGGAATTTGGGGTATATAACCAAGCTTTGCATTTTGTATTTTGCCTCTCCTACTAGACTGCTGTTGATAGTGAGACCACCCTTCTTGCAAGAAGAAATAATTAAATAAATCCTTCCTGTCTCTACTTGGAGATATCTCTGCTTATTTTTATTTTGGTAAGGGTTGTTCTTGTTCCACACGCTATGGATGGACCACTTTGGCAGTCTGATGGTCTTCTCAGAATATGTGGCCATATAGTCTTCTCAGAATAACTTTTTTTAAATGACGTAAAATAAAGTACAAAGGAAACAAATTATATTGAAATAGTTATCAAAATATGTATATTTTTAAAGTTCATGAACCTTTTTAAATAATTTTTTTTGATTTTTTGATTTTTGGAAGGTAGTGCAGTTGCGGTTAAGTGACTTGCCCAAAGTCACATGGCTAGTTTTTGGGGTAAGTGTCTGAGGTCAGATTTGAACTCAGATCCTCCTGACTCCAGGGCCGGTGCTCTATTTACTGTGCCATTTAGCCACCCCCCTTCTCTTAAGAATTCAGAACAGAACCCCTTTTCTAGGGCAAAAGGGAGCCACAGGAATTTATTGAGTAGAGTAGTGATATGATCACATCAATGCTTAAGGAAAATCACTGCTACAGACTAAGTTTATTGACAGTTCTTTTCACTGCCTTGTCATGCTTTAAAGTTTTTATTATTAATATAATTTTTCTGTTGCCTCCACCATATTGTGTATTAAAAGCAAGTACCATTTCCTTTAAAAAAAAAAAGATCCTTCCTAGATTCTAATAGCAGGATATTACACCTGCACTTAATAACGTATACTTGAAGAGTGAAAGTAGACTGCCATCAAGGATTTTATACTCTCATGGGGAAGTCATGTACACATAAGTCATTCTTAGAGGAGAATGCATTAGCTGCTAAAGAGACTGAGAAAATCTTACTGTGGATAGTTGGTGGTGGTTAAACTGAGTCTTGGAAGAAACATGGAATTCTAAGAGGCAAGAAATGAGGAGAAAGCTTTTTTATTTTTTATTTTTATTTTTTAGATAGCTAGTGAAGATGCATAATCCAGCAACGGAATACCATGTGTAAGGAACATTAAGTAGGCAAGTATGGCTAGACCAGAGAGGTTGTGAAGAACTTATAATGTCAAATAGAATAATTTATTTTTGATTCTAGTAGTGATATGGAGTCACTGAAATATATCAACAGGGAAGGTATTTTAGAAAAGATAGAAAGATGCTGTTAAGAGGGGCAGAGCCAAGATGGCGACATAGAAGCAGCAAAGTTTCACAGCTCCCACACAGCCACCCATAAATACCCATAAAA
>JAQQSW010012439.1:0-12524 GCA_028646575.1 Pseudocheirus occidentalis
AAATTCTGCATACCTCACAAATTCTTCCTCCTCAAGTTCTTCCAAACTCACATCGTCTTCTACTAGGTTGAATGCATATAAGAGAACTCATGTACACTGACATTAGACTACATACTAAATAAACAATTATTTAAACAATTTAACTGTTTAAATTAAAAAATTAAAAGTATCAAACAATAATTCCAGCAGTTGGAATTTATTCAACAAATTAAGATGTATAGGAGGCAAGAATCTAAAAGGGACCTTAAGAGATCAGCTAGCTCAAATTCTTCATTTTATGGGCAAAAAAACTTACTCAACACTTTATTTTCCATGGCATCCTGTAGTAAAAGACAAGAGTGATAGAACTCAGCACAAAGCAAATAAGATAAGGTCCTTACCATGTAAGTCTCCTTGTAAGAGTTTAAAGTCCAACCCAGACAATACCATGGAGAACCATCAAATAGCAAAACTGAGATAGAAAAACATATTGACAAATTTTTAATTTAAAATTTAAGGCATTTACATAACCAGTAAGCAATGGTAAAAGGACAATGAAGCATGTGTACTGGAAGCTAAGGGTAAAGTTGCAGGGTAGAACTGAATAACTTTAGGTTCGTGATTAATTTCATGTGGCCCAGGACAAGTTTTTACAAGTAAGATCTTTCAGTGTTCTCAACATTGCTTTCTACTCCCAAAATTCCCAAAGGAATCAACAAATTATATCTATATAAAAAGAGACTTGATTATAAGGCAAAATCCCAACATCTTAAACTTTTTGAATTAATATTTCCCTTTTGAGACAGGCTTCTAAGAGAAAGAGGTGCAGAGAAGACAGAGATTGCCAAATTCCTTAAAGACAGTGATGGGAGTAAGAAAATAACCTACTTATCCAGAGGATAGAGTAATTAATTTTTTTAAAGATGTTAAGTCTCATTCCTATGGGAATTAATTTTAAATGAGGAAACTAAACTGAGGTAATAAAATGATTTGCCCAAAGTAGTACAGGATTTGAACTCAGGGACTACGATGCCAAATTCAGCACCAATTTTCCACTAAACAAAGGTGATGACTGAACTTAATTCAGCTACCTTCTTTAATTTAAGGAACATAAAGATGTCTCATGGAGGAGTTGAGGAAAGACTATATTACAGTCATTAGGGTTAGTTTGTACAAATGTGGAGAAGCTGGTAGTGGAAGGTTTAGATTGAGGAACAGCAAGTAGTTCAGTTTGATTGGAACATGGAATAATATGAAGTGAAGTATGTATCTTAGGGCATTCTCAATTATGGGTCACTAAAAGCTACACCCATATTCAAAGCATGCTTTCAATCTGTTTCTATACACTACAGCTAACAAGCCATCGTATGATGTTTCTTTTTACTGGATAAATCGGAGACCACATTAAGGCAAAGCAAAGAAATTAAAAGTTTCATGATAAGATAAATAACAAGGATATACCTATTCCCTTCCCCTACCTGCCCAATACACCAGGGTTTTATCAAACAATTTTCTAGGAGACAGAACACAGGTAAATCAAACCACTAACACTACTGAGGCAGCCTAGCAGGAACCATTCTATGCTCTTAGTGGGCAAAGAATGACAACTGTTGTTTCTTCTCAAAGCTGCTAATATAATTTGCTAGTCTCCTTTCTTCAGTATGCTGTCATGTGCTGATTCTTCAGTGAACTACCTATTGCTTGCTATCCACTACTTTACTGAATTGAAACTGCTACAAAGTCTCTTCTTAGAGAAGTAAAGACAATTCTTTTGGGAGAATGCCCACAGCCTTAGTTCTATTTTAGCTCTTGTGTGCAACAGACCCAGGAGGCTTACTTCTTGGCAACCCAGAAAGACTCTTAGGTCAAATCTATCTTTTTAATTCATTTTGCTACCCACTCATCCCAAACAGAAATTCCCTTAAACAAATGGGGGAAAATAGAAACATTTTATAGCATTTTAATAAGCTAATAATATAGGGATCCCCAACCCCACTCATCTGATGATCTAATAATTGGAAGTCTCCAACCATTACTCCAGAAAACACATAATATAAATTATATATGGACATAATAAAAAGCAGATGATCTGATCCACCTATAGTATGGATTTAATGGTTACCTCAACCTAGAAGTTTTATATAAAGTGGCATTTTTCACAGAAGTAAAGTATTGGTCACCTCCCCCTTGTCTCCTGCCCTAGAATAAGGAACATATTCTCACTGAGATAACAAACCCTTCCAGCTATTTGGCAAATGTTCCCCTCAAACCATTCCCCTCCCTGCCTACACCCTTACTTCTTTCTCCCTTTTAAGATTTCCCTTCTCTAACCATATTTCTTCTGTGAAAGGAGTTACTTATCTATATCAAGTTGCCACAAAATGCTGCTAATTGGCTGTGTGCCCCAAAAAAACCTAAAAAGTTATAAAAAACTAAACCAGTACCCTAAAGGTTGAAGTTGCTATTTGCAGTTTCCCTGGCATGCTATTATATTTATTTCTTTTTAGTTTGGCCTCCAATTTTGATCTATAGTCATCAGACCCCATGACAGATATGCCTTTCTCAAGAGGATCCACTTTTCTTAGTAGAGAAAATTCCACATAAGCAAATTCCTTTCAACTCCCATTATGCCTTAGCTAGCCTAGATCAATGGAGATTACCCAGGAGCTTCATTTTTGCAAGACAAGTAAGGGGAGGCTAGATAAAAGGGCACCAGATTTACCAGTTAATAGATCACACACAGCCTTTGAGAAAGTAGCTCCAACAGAGATGTGGGGTCAAAAACCAGATGTGAATGGGTGCTGAGCAAAGAGACCAAAAGGGCTTAGGTATTCCAGGAGTTTGGCAGGCCCTTATCACCTCGTGCCTGGACTATTTCAATAGTCTTCTGGTAGTCCTCCCTTCCTCAAGTCTCTCCCTATTTTAGTACATCCTCCAGTCAGCTGTCAAAGTCATCTTCCTAAAGTTCAGGTCTGACCAAGCCACCCACATGCTTGATCAACTTCAATGGCTCTACAACAAATATAATACAAGTCATTTTAGACATAAAATAGGGCATGGAGAGCAATGCAGAGAGTAAACTGGTAGTTTCATCTTTGACACAAATTTTCAATGAAGCAGACAGAATCTAAGAGTTGGAAAAACCTAAGATCTAGATCAATCCAGGATCAAATATAAAATTCTTTTTTGGGCATTCAAAGTCTTTCATAATTGGCCACACACACACACACACACACACACACACACACACACACCTTTCCAATCTTCTTTCTTATGCCTTATACCCCACCACCACCTTCCCTTAGATACTCTTTGATCCAGTGATACTGATCTTCTTGCTCTTCCTCAAAAAGCACATTTCAAATCTCTTCTCTAGATATTTTCACCAGCAGTTAATTCCCTCTGCCTTGAATTCTCTCCCTTCTCATTTCTATCTCTTGGCTTCCTTCAAGTCCCAGATAAAATCTCACCTTTTAGAGGAAGCCTTTGTCTATCCCTCTTAATTCTTATGACTTCCCTGTTAATTATCTCCAATTTATCCTGTGTATAGTTTGTGCATCGCTGTTTGCATGTTGTCTTCCCATTACACCATGAACTCCTCAAGAGTAGGGCCCATGTTTTGCCTTTCTTCTGTCCTCAGTGCTTAGCACAGTGTCTGGTACACAGCAGGCACTTAATAAATGTTTAATGACTAGAAGTAAAAGAGAAGAAAGATAAAGCAAGGAAGATAGGTAGTTAAAAGAAGCATCAAGCTTAAGTTTTTTAAGGCTAGGGTGGATTTGTACATGTTTAAAACAGTGTGGAAGGAAGTACCAGATATGGTCGGATAAAACCACTGATCCATTATGTTAAATTTCAGGCTACTTTTAAAGTTTAGCCAACTTTTTTTTTTTTTGGCCTATGAATCATTGACTCTCAACAGAAAAAAGGTTTCAAAAATTAGAAAAGGTTTATGGGAAATGTAAACTTATGAATCTAGCAACACTGAAGACAGAATATTTCAGGCAAAAGAGGCAATTAAAAAAAAAAGGATTAGAGTAAGGTCTATTAGGGAATAGAACATGCCTGTCTGATTATCCCTGCACCTCACCATGGGCCTTGTTTAGTACTCTGTATATATTACAAGCTTAGTAAATCTTGAATTTAAGTAAAGTGAACCAAAATAAGTATAAAGCTAACTTGGCAGGCATTTTAGAGCTGTTTAAAGCAAGGCAGAATTTAAAAGGCTTGTTCCTGGGTTAATATGTCAGTGAGCGCTCACTGGAGAGTGGTTATGAAGCAGATTGGTACTTCATACTGTACTAGAGCATTTTGTTTCTGGAGATGAGTAGATTGCCATAGGGTAGCTAAGGAGACAGAACAGGTTTTTGTTAAGGCTTCATAATATTCTGTAGAGACATAATACATTCATAATTGTGTAATTTCAAGATGCACACAAATCTAAGTTGCTAACATAAGATATGAGTAATATCTACAATAGCTATTTTGGACAGAAAATTAGGCATGTGGGACTACTGCAGAGGGGAAACACCTTTGATGCAAATTTTCAATGAAATACCCATATAATAGAATCTCAGAGTTGGAAAAGACCTAAGATATAGTTCAACCAATACGTGGACAATAATTATCTCTACAATCTTAACTAATATATCATCTGTACGTGAAGACCAACAATGCTGGAGAAACCATTACTATAATGTATTGGAAGAGGCCATTCCCTTTTAAGCAGCTCTAATTATTTGTACATTTTTTACAATAAGCCTAAATTGGGGGCGGCGAGGTGGCGCAGTGAATAGAGCACCAGCCCTGAAGTCAGGAGGACCTGAGTTCAAATCCGGCCTCAGACACTTAACACAAAAACTAGCTGTGTGACCTTGGGCAAGTCACTTAACCCCAACTGCCCTCCAAAAAGCAAAAAAAAAAAAAACAATTAAAAAAAACAATAAGCTTAAATTTATCAATGGTATTTTACTTGATCATTGTACATAGGCAGTTTTCTCCTCCTTTTTTATTCAAAATCCTTTTCATTAGATTTGCAGTTTTTTAAAACTAGTCCTTGTTAGATATATGTATTATTGCTAGTTTATCACTTCTACATTTGAAACTGTGGTTCAGAAATCTAAATGCCATTCTTAATTAGCTGTTCACTTTGTAAATCTATCATCTTTATCTTCTGAAGACTTTGCCTTCAATCAAAAATGAAAAAGAAAATGCCACCTTTGTCCCTACATCTATTTTCTTGCCCACAACTTTAAGAATTCTTGGTCTTACAACTGAGGTTACGATGACTCCCATCAGAAATGGAATAGTAGTTTACTGATAAATTGGTGAAGATCATAACAAAGGAGATACTGTAGGAATATCCGTTAAGGAAAGAGGTAAATTATACACAGATTTTATATGTAAGTTAAATTATCTCACCCTTCTTAATATTTCCCTGGAGTACTGTGCTTGGAGCTCTTCTTTACTTCTATCACTTTCCATTTTGTATCATATTTATCTTGGTAAATATCATAACCTCCTAGAAAAATTCAGCTTCCTAAGGAAAAGTATCATTTTGGTTCTTTGAAGCTCAAAGCCTAGCACTACCCTCTGCACAAAGTAGGCAGAGAACAAACATTTGTTGAAGGGAACTGGAAAGAGAGAGTCAAGGTCATGATCTTCAAGTACTTGAGTAGTTGTCACATGGAAGAATGATTAAACTTATTTTGTTTGGCCCTAGAGTATCTTGGAACCTTGAATGGAAGTTACAGAAAGGTCTAATATTGGCATTACATTAGGAAGTTTTCCCCTTATAAATTAGTGCTCTTCCAAAAAGGAATAAATTGTCTCAAAAAGTCATGAGTTCCCCACCACTGAGGATGTTCAAATAGAAGCTGGATGACTATTTGTAAAGGATGTTATAAAAATCAAGCAAATTTCAGACCAGGAGACCTTGGAGTAAACTACACAGAGAACCTCAGAATTACATCAATAATATTCTAAAAGCTAAATTTGTTGTCTGGAACTCCAAACATATTTTCCCACAGAAACAATATAATACAATTTAATAGTTTTTAAAAAGGCAAAATGGAAAAAGTATATATGTAACATATATGTAGGACACATGTAAAAGCATATAAGGTAACAAGCATGTATGGTCCCACAAAAAGACAGTGTCATCCAAAAAAGAATTCTGTCCCCCTTACAACTTACTCAGTTGGGATACTAAATGGTCATTAAGTCTTTCCTAGAACACCTTCAGCAAGGAGACAATCATTACTTCTCAATATAGCCCATATTTCCTTACGTTAAATCAAAATTTATCTGCCTGAAACTTCAATCTACAGTTTCTAGTTCTGACACTGTCACAGAAGTGCAAGGAGACCCAAAAAGCACTAAAGACCTTTTCATATTTTTTCTTTGCTCCCCAGATTGCCAAAGACATAGAGGCAGGAGGAAATGAGATTTTGGATAGTTGCAAATAGGGTAGTAGTATGGTATAGTAGAATGAGCATTTGCAGTTAAATCCTTAAGTTTAAGCTCAAGTTATGTCACTTTCTTACAAGTGACTCTGATACAGTTACTTAAATCCATGAGCCTCAGTTTCCATATCTATAAAGAAAATGATAATATTTTCACTACTTACAATGTGAAGATCATTGGGATAATTGTGTATTTTGCAGTTTACAAAGGAATCTATATAAACACATATAAATATATATGACATATATATGCAAATATATTACACATACATCAACCAAATAATAAGCATTTACTTAGCATCTAATGTGAGCTAGACACTGTGTCAATCCCTGGGGAAACAAAGAAAAAATTGAAAAGTCTCCACCCTCAAGAAACTTACAGTCTAGCCATGACAGATAAGATATACATATACAGATATATACAAAATAGATACAAGGTGATTTCTGGATGGAGGTTATGGAAGTAAGCACAGATAAACATTAGTAATGGACATAACACAGATGCAGAACCAGCCAAGGAGATTAAGAAAGAGCGGATGGACAAACAAAAGATCCAGGAGACAGTAGTATCACAAAAACCTTGACAAGAGAAAGTGAGCAACAGCTGATGATGTAAAACATATATATAAATGTATATAAATCCTAGTTGTTGTGATGATGGAAAAGGAATTATATAGAGAAATACTGAGTCACTGATATCTATAAAAATAGAAAGTATAATTTATGTTAATAGTCAGAGGGAGGAAGAAGTAAACACTGGAAGCTTCTATCAATAACTTTTTCCTCCTTTAAGAATATTCTCCCATCTTTTATCATTATTTCAACACTTGGCTCTCAATAGTCTTCTTCCCACCCTGCTTCCAGTATCCTTGGCAACTTCAATACTGCTAATTAACTAACATATTGAGCTCCTATTTCTATGATTTAATAAGCACCAATGACCTTTCATCTCCACTCCACTTCAGGTGCTCACTGAAATAGCAAAATTCTGTCATTAATTCCCAAACCTTCTAAGACCTTCAAAATTCCCTTGCTACTAACTTTTTATCTTCCCACTTGCTCAGTCCTATTAAATCTCCTCATCATTCTCATCGTGACTCCCCAGTTCCTCAGTCATTCTTTATTCTTCTAGTCATAGAAGACTCATGTCTTCCTACTAAGCCTGGGACTTCATGGTCTATCATTTTAATGATACTTTCATTGGCATCTGAGAATCTTTCACTTTAACCTTTTGTTATTCCTGATTTGCCAGTACCCACCTCTGAGTAATTTTTAATGTCTCTATGATCCATGTCTAATCCTGACCTGTCAAGAATTGCTGGGGAAAACCAAACTGTACTTACTTAATACAGTTTGGCCATCACTGCAGTTAAAAAATACTTTTGTTGTTCTTGTCTTGAATCTTTATCACATTTCAAATAGCAACAGTGCCAACCAATTTCCACTTTCTTCAAGCTTCCAACCTTCCTCCAAATTCCTGTACTCTCAAGAAGTAACCTTGGTTTCCCCCTTTTCTGAGAAGACTGTGAGTGATATGTCTCTCAAAACTGTTATTTTTCCACCTCAACAGTTATCTGTATTTCCACCCAATCTTTCTTCTATTTCTAAGGAAGTGTGCTTATAGATTAATCATTCTACCTAGTTCTTGATTTTAATCCCTTCACACTTCCATGACTTTGTTCTATCAATTTATTTAATTATAATGAAAGCAACTTTAAAAACAAAGTAAGTCTATCTTTCTTAAATACAAAAAACAAATGAACTTGAGAAAACATACCATTTTCTTCCAAGAACATGTTTAATCCAGTCACAATTTCTCGTCTGTTTCTTTTCAACTCTTTATTCATTTCTACCATCTAAATTAAAAACAGAGTCTTTCAGGATTATCTTATCTTCACCAACTCTTATTTTACAGATGAGGAAATTGGCTCAGCCAGATGGTATCTAACTCCTGATCCTGTATTCTGTCCATTAAAACACAAATGTTTACACAAAAAATTTCACATCAACCTCAGAAAAGCTGAGACTAAGAAGCAAGTTTTAATTTCTGGTTATGCTTTATAAAACATTCAGAATTAGCATTTCTCCTAAAATGATTATAATTCTTAAATGCATCAATTCCTTCTTAAATAAAATATTTACACATCTAAACTCCAAACTGGTTCCTGCAAGGATCTCATTATTCTTTCAGCTAGGGCTAAATCAAGTTTGAAACTTTTGGATCACTATACAGTGAAGCTTATTAGACTTCTGCCCAGGATAGAGTCAGGAAGTCTTGTTCATTCATACCCAAACCAGAAAAAAAATTTAGAATCACACCAGACTAAATAAAGATCACAAAATTCTGATGAAAAGGGTTTGAAAAACTGCAAATAACATCAGATTTTTTTCACTGGGTTAAATCATTTTTGCTGAATTTTTCTCTTCATAACTCTTTTTAAAATCCTTTATTATAAAGGAAGGCTCTCTGGCAGGGAACAAAGGGAATATGGGGAAAATGTAAGCAATATATTAAAAAATTGTTAATAAAATGTTTTTTTTCAAAGAAATCCAACAAGAAACTACAGCAAGTGAATTCTTCCACCCCAAAATGGCACAAAAAATAGCCAGAATACAACAGACTGTAGGAAAGGGGACTGTTGGCAACGGTGGCATCCAGACAGACAAACAAGAAGGCAGTCTACCAGCTCAACTAGATTCAAATCAGAGACACCTATAGCCTAGCCTATAACAATAATCAGAGTCAACGAGAACAAAAGGTCTTTAAAAAGCAGGAATGGTTGGAAACCCACAGCATGGGCATTAAGTGATTAGGATTTGTAGAGACTAATTTGGGCAGAAGTACTTAACACCAGGACAAACTAGGCCCAGGGACTCTGAGATGTCCAGCACTTTCCTGAAAAACCATAGAGGGCCCTGAACCTCAAAAACCTAGGCAGGGCCTAATTGTAGCAAGCAGAACTCAGTACAGGAATCCAGATAAACTAAAGCGAAAACAAGTAGAGAAGACCACCTCAACCAAAAGCACCAGGAGGTAGAGCTTTGCCCTAGCATAAAGTCACATTGAGACTAGAGAAATGAGTAAATACAAGAGATACAAAGCACTATAAAGAATTATAATGGACCAAGAAATGCCCCAAAACTGAAACTAGAAGAAAAGAGTAACTTTATACTAAATATAAGCAGAGGCTTAAAGGAAAAAAGATGATTTTCCACAAGGACTAAATAAATACCTTGAAGAAATGAATCAAGGGACAAAAAAGTAAATAAAAGCTCTAGAGGAGAGTAAATAGCTTAGAACATAATGTACAAAACCTCTCTTAAGTAACAGATACCCTGAACATTAAAATAAAGCAAACAAGTCAGCAAGAAAAATTAGAACAAAAATCAAAGGACTAAAAAAACAAAAGAAAATGCAAAGTATTTGCTATCAAAAATAACTGACCTGGAAAATATTCCAAGGAAAGATAACTTAAGACTCATTGGACTCCTTAAAAATCATGATCCAAAAATAAAAAACACTAAAAACTCCATTTTTAAGAAATCATAAATCAAAGGCATCCATATATATTAGATGCAGAAGGCAAAGTAAAAATAGGAAGAATTCACAGATTACAATCTGAAAAGAAAAAATGAAACATTAATGTAATAAGAGAACTTTTCAAACATCTCTGATGAAAAGAATAGAGATAACTATGAATTCTGAAATACAAACAAAAGTTATGTGAAAAGTAAATTTATTTGAGTAATGGAAAAGTAAACTGATTTGAGTAATGGAAGGGACTATATGAGGATGAAGTCCTAACATTGTATAAGGAGGAACAGAAACAAATGTCCCTTCAGAACTAGAATATCTTCAAAAGATATTGAGGAAGCTAAATAAGACAAAGAGTGCACTGGGGTGCACTGGTTCTATTTTGAGAGTTCTAAGAGGGGAAAGAAAAGGGAAGATAAAACAAATAGACTGGCATGGAAAGGAGGAAAAAGAAGATAGAATTTACTATTTCTCATAATTGGTGTAAGAATAAGAGTATACAAATACAGAGGAAAAAGTGGGAGAACAAAAATCACACAAATCACACAGTTTTGAATGGAGGGTTGAACAAAGAGTTCAGTGTACAGCTACATCAAATCCAACAGGCGACCTGAGACAGTGAGAAGACAGATAAAGAGGAAGAATAATGCCAGGAGGGGGTAGTCATAAGCCAAACAACTTCTTGCTTCTGTCAGAAAAAGAAAAGGAAAAGGAAGAAGGAAAGGAGGTGCCTATAAATTAAGGATATTGTGATATATGAACGTAATAGAATATTATTTAATATAATTATAAAAAATAATTTCAGAGATTCCTGAAAAATAGGAATTCATGAAGAGTTAATTGGTCAGAACCAGAAAAATGTATACAGCAACATTTTAAGGAAAACAATTTTCAAAAACCTCTCTAATATCACATTTCCAGAGAACATGTTAATGCATGTTGTCTACCTCCTGATAGAGATGTGACAGACTCATGGTGCAGAAAGAGTCACAGATATTTTTGGATGTGACCACTATGTGGATTTATTTTGCATGCCTATGCTTCTTTGTTACAAAGGTTTTTGGTTTATTTTTTCTGTTTGTTTTTAGTTGGAGGGACATGGGGGAAAAGAGTAGTTATCAATAATGATGCCAAAAAAAGATAAAGAAAAAAAGGAAGACCATTGAAGTATTTTTAAAACTACAAATGGAGATACAAAAGTGCACACAAAGAAGCAAGACAAGCTTGAAAAGAATAAGTTGAATTTATTAATATTGTTTTTAAAAGCAAGCAGTATGGGATAGAGATTCACTGTTTCCTATACAATCCTCTCTTTGTGTTGTACTTTGTAGAAAAGCTCATTTCTTCGATATTTATTAAGTTCAGAATATTTTTTTAATGAAAGAGAAACACTGTGATTATCTTAGCCTAGATGCTAAAGGTTTAATGGAAACTGGACTCATTTATACATGTAGTTTTCCCACATCCAGTCAGTTGCCAAATCTTATCAAAACCAAAACATTTCTCACATGGGTCCCTAATCTCAATGCATATAGCTTCTACTCTAGTTCAGGTTCTCATTCCCTTTTCTCTGGAAACTAGTCTCCTAATTGTTTGGGGCTTACCCTGCTTCAAGTCTCTCTTCTCTCCAATCTATTCTCCAAACAGCTGCAAAGATGAAATTCCTAAAGCACAGATCTAACCACATCATCTCCTACTCAACTCCAGTGGCTCCCTATTACCCCTACTATAAACCATAAACTGTGTTTAGCAGTTAAAATCATTCAAATCCCTGGCACCAATCTATCCTTCCCGACTTTTCATAAATTACTCACCCTTCTGAACTCCACAATTCAGCCGAAATTTGCTTTCTTTCTCTTCCTCACAAATGACAGACACTTCATCTTCATGCCTTTGCACTGGGCATCCATCACAGGTGGACTACATTCTTCTTCATTTCTACCTCTTAGAATACCTACCTTCCTTTAAGACTAAACTCAAGAATACAATGTTTTTCCTGATCTCTCCTATTGCTAGGCCTTCCTAGACCCCCTCCCAAATATTTTGCATTTATTTTTATGTCTTTTTATATACCTATAGATATACACCAGATCTCTAATGTAAGCTGCTTGAGAGCAAGGACTTCTTCTTTTGTCTGTATACTCCTATGCCTAACAAAATACCTCTCACAGAGTAGGCATTTAATAAATGCTTGATGTTTACTCTAATGCAGGTAGATTTTTTTGCGTGTGCCATTTTTTGCCCTAAAATGCCGTGGGAAGTGAGAGCAACACGATGAAACTCAATTCACGCACGTTCTGGAAGAACTGTGGCACAAGAAAGGCCAATTAAGTTCAGGTTCCTGTCCCCAAACCATCTTCCACTGGGTCTTCCCAAATAAACTGGGAAGGGGTGGGGGAGGGTGTCGGGAAGGGGAGGGGTGCTGGGCATGAGGAGGAAGATCAAGTGGAGCTTCAGCAGACACTGTGACAAAAGCGCCTCAGTCCAGGTGAGGATTTTCATCTTGCCCGGCCGACCCAGCCCACTGCACCCCTCCCCCACCCCCA
>JAQQSW010012440.1:0-12524 GCA_028646575.1 Pseudocheirus occidentalis
GTGGAAGTTGCTGCTGCTACAGCCGCCTTCCGCTGCTTCCTTGCCCTGGGAGCAGTTTGGCCAACTGCTCTTCTTCTCCCCAGTTAGCAAAATCCACTGACCTTTCTCTTAGCCTTTTTGTCTTCTGACCTGATAAATGTGGTAACTGTGCCTCCAGTGCAGCGGATCTGCTCTCCTATAGACGTGGCTCCCCACCCAATGCCCCAGGGCCTGAGCCACCCAGTTTTGGCCGGGGCTCCCAGACTGCTGAGAAGAGCCCCGCCTGCTGTGCTGCCTGTAGCAACAGATGTGCTTTCTGTCTTGTGGAGAGTTTTGGAGCTTGAAAATCTGTTTAGAGTCCCATTTTATGAGTTTTTTAGCGTGTTTGTGTGGGAGCTGGGGTGATTTGCTGCTTCTACGCCGCCATCTTGGCTCCGCCCCCCACTTCCATAAGTTTTAAATTTTCATCACCTCCCTCCCTTCCTCTTTCTCCAAGACAGTGTGCAATCAGATATAGGCTCTACATATACATTTTCATTAAACATATTTTCACATTAGTCATGTTGTATAAAAAAATTAGAATGAATAGGAGGAATCATGAGAAAGAAAAGACAAAACAAAACAAAAAACCAGAGCTTCGCTCTGCATTCAGACTCCATATTTCTTTCTCTGGATGTGGCTGGCATTTTCTACCATGAGTCTTTTGGAATTGTTTTAGGTCCTTACACCGCTGAGAAGGGTTGTCTATCAAAGGCCCTTTCCTTTTTCCAGCCTCAAGTCTTCTTCTGAACTCAAAGGCTTTGGAAGCACTTTGTCTGTTTTCTCCTTGGTTTTTAGTCACTTGCTACCTTGTTGTTTCCCTAGCTGGTACATGTCCCCTTTCTCCCTTCTTTTGCCCTCCAATAGACTAGAAGCTTCTTGAGGTCACGTACGTCAGGTCCTGTTCGTTTTTGTCTTTGTATTCCCAGTGTATCTGTAACTGCTGAGCACATAGTAGATACTTTTAAAAAATGTTCATTGAATTGAAATTCAATTTGAAATTCAAATTGAATAGAAATTCATGAGCCCATGGATCACATGGTAAATGCAGTAGTAACTTGGTGCTGACTTTTTGGGAACAATTATTTGTATAGTTAATATTAATTTGTCAAGGATAGCTAGGTGGTACAGTGGAGAGAGTGCCAGACCTGGAGTCGGAAAGACTTGAATTCAAATCTAGCCCCAGATAATTCCCTGCTGTTTTACCCTAGTCAAGTCACTTAACACTGTTTGCCCCTGTTTCCTCATCTATAAAATGAACTGGAAAAGGAAATGGCAAACCATTCTAGTATCTTTGCCAAGAAAACCCCACATGGGGTCATAAAGAGTTAGGCATGATTGAAAATAAATAAACAACTTATTTTTCAACAATTAGGAAAATGTGGTTTTTAAAAACAGTAAACACTTGTAACCAAGACCTATACATGTAAAAATGACATCTTCTTTTTGCAGAACAAGCCAAGGTGGGCTGAAGCTGCCTTGACCAAGAGCCAATTGTTAACTTTGCAACATGAGCATTCATACCTCCGATATCAGTAAATGCAAATCAGGACTTGATTTATTGTTTTGTTGGTCATCTATATCATTGCTCTGGACATTCAGGAGTGTCTAAATAGAACCAAACTGAAATGTAATTGGATGATATTTAACAAACTTAATAAAATCAACTGAACATATGTTTTGAGTTGATTATGTTTTCTCAGTCAATATGGCAGCCTCCAGGGATCCATCTCTATTGGTGACTGCTTGAAGATTATAAACTTAAATAGAATAATAAAATATTTGTTGGCTAATACATTGCCAAGTCTCCTCCAGGCACTTGGAAAAGATTGTCTGCTGAAGCTGAGACAGTCTGACCTGGGATCAATTCCATTATTTAAAACTATTTTAAATTAACAGGGGGAGGGAAGCTAAGAATATTGTAGTTAAAAAAGCCTGTGTAAGAGGGCTGGTGAGTTCCTGGTGTTAAATTCACCATAGGCTTCTTCTCTGTCCACTGCACCTGCAAGTTTTTTTGCTGAGTGTTGTCTAAACAAGCAACACATTGCTAGTATCACAGCTGTCACAGAGCTCAGAAAACTAGCTGTCATTGGGTCAGGAACAGTTGACATTCAGTGTTTAGAAATGAGTTTTGGTGAGTGAGATAAACTTTTTACAGAATCAGAATCACAAAACATCAGAACTGGAAGGGGTCTTAGGACCATCTAGTCTAGAGGTGTGGCCAAACCAGATTAAAATGTCATTGGGAAATTAAACGTAAATAAAATCAAAATATAATTGGAAAAACCAACAAAATTAATAAAAAGATAATAGAACATACATAATATTAATTTATAGTTTTCTAAGTCAATGTGAAATGGCAGGTCTTAGTGGCCCTGTTATTGAACCTCAGGAAAGTCACTTAATACTGCATATTTTCAAAGTACTTAGTGGCTGACAAAGTACATTTCTCCCAGCCCTCTAAGGTAGACAATGTAAATATAATTGCCCTCATTTTTATAGACTCAGAGAGAATTGACTTACCCAAGGTTGCAACTAGGATGGAAATTGACTTAGGGTTCCCACTGGGTAATGCTTTGATATTCCAGGGAAACCTTTCTTTCCCATGCAGACTTACAAAGTCCCCCTCAAAGACTTACCATTCTGTGGTTTAGATTACTCTCTTAAGCAAACATACTTTGGAACGAGCAATGCCTTTCCCATTGTATTTGTACTTTCTGAATAACTCATTGAAATAGCTGGAGGTAACAGATCCCGCTATTTTATTCTCTACTCAATGATATGGCTTCAACTCTTAGCTTCTCTAACTACAGGACCATGTGAGCAATTATCTTATTTCTCCAAGAAATAAGGAAATTCCTTTCTCCAAAAAGTCTGTTCTCTAATTCTTAAATTGGGGGTTACCTATGAGGTTGTCAATAACAAGGAAATGTCCCTTCTCTGTCTAGGAGTATGGTTCCTAGATCATACTACCTTGGAAATAGCAATTTCTTCTCTACACAAGAGCTTAGAGTTCAAGGAACATCGTGAATTCCTTTGTCTCCCTCTACTCTATACTTCTGCAGTAATTTTATCATTGCCATGACTATTGCTATCCCTGAAGTTGGAAAAGCTGAACTTTTTTTCAGGTCATATGGATAAGCCTGTCTCCCTCTGTAAGCTGTAACTACTCCTGGTGGGAGAAGGATGGAAAGAGGAAGGGAGAAATCCATTTCCTTAAACTCTTATAATGCTCCAGAAGAAAAGGGCAAAGAAAAAGGTAAAAAGGCAAAAATATTGCAAACAAGTGATATGTCTCTTTTATAGGCCAGTTATCCTGGCTAGAATTCCAACCAACCAATAGTATTGGGATAAGTCACTGAAAAACCAGTTGGTGAATTGTCTATATCTTCTTTCAATTGCCAAAGGGCAGGCCCACATACTATGGGGGAGAACTATACTCATACATACTCTATGAGTTATGCTTATTAAAAGGGTTTAGAAAAGCTCCTCAGATTGCCCCCTGCTCATTTCTGGGAAGGTACCCAAATAATTATCTTTAAACATGAACATGACTGGTTTGTAACAGAGAAATAGTTAGATAAAAATCGTAGTACCTTCATGGAACAGAATACTATAATGTGATTAAGAGTAGGAAGAAAATACAGAAAGATGGGAAAACTTCTGTGAGATAATATAAGGTGATTTCGCTGATTATGACTGTTTAAGAGTGGAAGTGAAAGAAGTGGAGACCTGGACGACACAGGGGTGGTGCACGGAGGCCCCGATGAGGTCCTGATATGGCAGCAAGTTGATCCACTAATTGCAAGAGCCATTCCTAGGCCTATCACCGCAGACCTAGCATCTGATGGAGCTGGGTAAGAGACAAATGCAAGGCACATGGCAGTGGCAGCAGCTACTCCTGAGACCAACCAACCCATAGCCTGGAAATTTAAAAAGTACCTATATGAATTTCCAGGGGCTGGGATGGCAGAGTGAACCCCAGATGCTCCAATTCCCTCCCTCTGACCCTGAAAACACAGAAATTATTGCCCCAGAGCAAAATTTTAAACAGTAAAGGCTTGGGAGCCCTAGAGGAAGGGAATGGCTAAAGGCCTGCCTCAAAATGGGTAAAAAACAGACAGCAAAGACAAAGACTCTAGAATCTTATTATTGTGAGTGGGAGGAACCAAATTCAGAAGGAGACAGTATTGATTCCACACCCACAGTTGAAACCTCAACAGGGAATATGAATTGGTCTCAAGTACAGAAAGCATTCTCAGATGAGCTCAAAAAGAACTTTATTTTAAAATAAAAATTGCAAAATTAGAAAACCACTACAATGAAGAAAACATCTCCTTAAAAAGAAAAATGTGTGAAATGGGAAAACATGGAAAAGGAGCTCCAAAAACTGAGGAAAATCATTTGCTAAAAATTAGAATCAACTAAATTGAAGCTAATGACTCTATGAGGCACTAAGAATCAGTCAAACAAAACATCAAGAAGGAAAAATTAGAAAAAGAGGTAAAATATCTCAAGAGAAAAATAACTGACCTAGAAAACAGATCCAGGAGAGATAATCTAAGAATTATTGGTCTACCAGAAAATCATTATGAAAAAAAGAGCCTGGACAACATCTTCCAAGAGCTCATCAAGGAAAACTGTCCCGAGATCCTAGAGCCAGACGGTAAAATAGAAATTGAGAGGATCCACTGAACACCTCCTGAAAGGGATCATAAATTGAAAACTCTGTGAACTATCATAGTCAAATACCAGAACTATCAGGTAAAGGAGAAAATACTGCAAGCAGACAGAAAGAAACAATTCAAATGTTGTGGAACTACAGTAAGGATCACACAGGATCTGGCACCTTCTCCACTGAAAGATCAGAGGGACTGGAATATACTATTTCACAAGGGAAAAGAGTTTGGGTTACAACCAAGGACCAGATCTCCAGCAAAACTGAACATAATCTTCCAGGCAAGGAGATGGTTATTTAATGACAAAACAGACTTCCAGACCTTCCTGATGAAAAAGCCAGAGCTCAATGGAAAAGAGTAGAAATGAAGGAATAGACAAATTACTGAAATGAGTTAATTAATGATAATCTAACTAGTTTCTAAGCAAGCTTGTATGGAAGTTGAATGTTAAGTTTGTAATAAGGATATGGATTGGACCTGTGGTTTTTATTAGTATAGGATGATGAGGTATAAGCTCTGGGACCCCCCTTGAATCTTTGAGGTACAGGCTTCTGGGAAACCCTTGGAAGTCTGATTAAATCTTCCCACTTGATGAGGCATTTGCAGAGGCCATAAATTTTTCATTGTGGCTGGGCCCAAACCTCTGTTAATAACCTAGCCTTCTATTGTCCATCTACTTCCCACCCTTGAGCTTATCAAAGTATCAATCCACCCTTGCATTGACCTCATTAACTCCTCCTGAAGACCCTCCCAAAACTCCTTGTCTAGACCACCCCTAGATTCCTCTGTACATAAGACCCCATCTTCCCTCCATGTGGTGTGAGAGTGCCACAGAATGACCTTGCACAGACTTACTCTGTCAGACTTGCTCTGGCCCACTTGTCCAATGCAAGCCTTACAGATACCTAGGCTCCTTAAGAGTCTACCCAATATGGTGAACTCTTAATGAACTTTTAATAAACTTTACTTTTCTTTGGCTTAGAGAAGATTTGAGTTGAATTCATTCAGCAGGACCCAGCATGTTGGTATTTTGGGGACTCGAGCAACTCTAACCCTCTTTATGGGTAACCACATCACAGGACTTTACAGATCAGCAACTTCTTTGCAATTTATGGTCTCAGGGAGCTGATTACATTGAAAGGTGAAGGGGCTTGCCCAGGTTTACAAAACCAATATGCATGAAGGGTGATGACCCCAGAACTTCCCAAATTCTTGGCTGGCACTGTATCCACTACTCCACATTGCCCCTCTAACTTTGCAATAAAATACTTAATTCATTTAAAAATGATTGGGTGGTGATTCCCACCAAAACTATTATGTTTTTTACTTAAATTTTTTTCTGATTAGGGGAGAAAACAATTAGATTCACCATTTCCTTCTGTCTTCTTGCTAACTTCAAGCTTAAGTCAAGGGAAAATGTTGTAATGCAAACTAATAATTCACATTTATTTAATTCTCTAAAGTTTGTCACATACTCTCCTGAGAACAATCCTATTGGCCAGATAGTATAAGTATTCTTAGTCTCATTTTACAGGTGGGGAAAGTGAAGTGAGAGAAATTAAGTGAATTACTGGTATTATTAATTAAAGTGATAATAATTAAATTTAATTGATAAGCTTAGTGGTCTTCATTACTCTCCAGGCTATACTTCAGACTTTCTCTACCTGCCCCAAAAACCTCTTCCTCCTAACTGCTCCCTCTGGCCCTGGAATTCACACATTGGAAGTACCATCCAACCTTTGGCCTCCCCCCTTTCTTTAGATAGCTCCTCCAGGATATTATTTTACAGAAGGTGCCCAGGCCAGCCAAGTCTTCATTCCTTTCCAGGCTTAGCTTCTGACTTGCTCTAGTATGGCACCATTCAGATGCCTTGTATCAGTACCTTCATTCCCATCTCTCCCTCTGCCCTTTCAGTTTGGTTTTATGTAAGTCTTCCCTCGTTAAAAGGCAAGCTCCTGGGCGGCTAGGTGGCGCAGTGAATAGAGCACCGGCCCTGGAGTCAGGAGTACCTGAGTTCAAATCCGGCCTCAGACACTTAACACAAAAAACTAGCCGTGTGACCTTGGGCAAGTCACTTAACCCCAACTGCCCTCCAAAAAGCAAAAAAAAAAAAAAAAGGCAAGCTCCTTGGGGTGGCTAGGTGGCACAGCGAATAGAGTGCCGGCCCTGGAGTCGGGAGGACCTGAGTTCAAATCCGGCCTCAGACACTTAACACAAAATCTGGCCGTGTGACCTTGGGCAAGTCGGTTAACCCCAACTGCCCTCCAAAAAAAAAAGCAAAAAAAAAAAAACAACAAGGCAAGCTCCTTGAGGGCAGGGATTGTCTTTCTGCTTGCCCTTTTTTCCCAGCCCTGAGCACATAATAAATACTTAATAAATGTTTGTTGACTGACTGACTTACCTATAATCACACAGCTAGAAAGTGCCAGAGTTGTAGTTCAAATTCCATTTTTTTTTTTTCTGGTTTTTACCCTTTCCATTACAACATGGCACCCTCCCCATAGGAAGTTTCATACTGAATAATTATTTTTAAAGGCTCACCTGAGGAAGAAGAAAAGGTAAACAAAAATTCATGAAGGACAAAAAAGGAGGCCAGAATAAACTGGACTCAATGGTACTGTAATTAAATGGTGAATTATTCCAAATATGTGACCAAGCTTGTAGTGCAATGAAAAGAATTCTGGACTTAGATTCATAAGACCAGGGTTTATGTTGTTAACTCTGTCGATTATTAAATGGGTGACTTTGGGCAAGTCACTTAACCTCAGTTTCTTTGTCTATAAAATAAGGCCGTTGGACTGGATGATGTCAAAGGGCCTTTCCCATTCAATATCTATGAACGCACATATCAGCCACACAGAACTATGTACAGGGCAATGCTGCAGTCAGAGCCTTACAGCATTGACTAATTCAGTCACTCCACCTCTTCCTCATTGAAACTCTCTACGCATGTATAGGTGGCATGTCATTAATGGTGATAACATTTAGTACTCCTATAAACTTCTAAGGGTGGGGTGGGGACTAAAAATAGCAAACGGCTGTTAGGAAAAACCAGAGTAGCCTTTCCGGAAAAGGCCAGAGATGGCTCTGATCATGTGATTATTCTTGAGAGCAGGGATTCTTAACCTGGAGTCTGTGAACTTAAAAAAAAAGTCTTGATAATTATGATTTCCTTTATAATCCTACATATTTTATTTTATGCATTTAAAAATATTATTCTGAGATAGTCCATAAGCCTCTCCAGACTGCCAAACGAATCTAAGAGACAAAAAAGGTTAAGAACTCCTATTCTGCAGTAAGGGACTCTAGGCAGCATTTCTCTCTTACCAGCCCAGTCTCCCTAGAATGTTCTTATCACACAAAAATAAATGAGAATTTGGCCACAAAGGCATATATGAAAAGCAGCAAAACTACCCTGGGTAAATGCTAGATAGTTCAATTAGGGAAAAATAATTCAAACCATAAAAATGCAAGGAATTAGAAAGGCCTGAAAGTGAATCACACACAGAATCATAGCAGTGATTGTATATACAAAACTAAATTCAGGGCTTCTATGTGGACTTTATTTCAAAGAATCTCAAGCCTAAAATCCCCTTCTCCTCCTTCTCTCCTTCCTTCCTTCCTTCCTTCCTTCCTTCCTTCCTTCCTTCCTTCCTTCCTTCCTTCCTTCCTTCCTTCCTTTCCTCCATCAGATATTTTCCTTTTATTTCTGGAGTAAAGTCCCATTGATGGCATGCATATTTCTGGCAAAGTGTGAACTTATTTTATTGGGATGGAGGAGGGGAGGTGTAAAGGTTCTATTATTACTGTACTTTCTGTAATATTTCATTAAATGCTTTCAATTTTAACTGCTTATGTCTTCTGGCTGATTGGCAAAAGTAACTACATTGACAGGGGCTCACAAACTGTGGTTCTGAGTTGATGAGGATCCTCTAAGTATAGAGGATATATATATATATAGCTTTTTGAAGAGTTCCACATATGAGGGTTGGGCTGGAGTAGGATGCTACATAGTCCTGACTTCAAATTACTGCAGAAAATACTGAAACTAGAGAAGTTTGATAACTTGCTTGAGGTACAACTGATAAGTGAGATTTTGAGCTGAGGCCCTTAAAGTCCAGATTCAGGGCTCTTTGATTACATCTCCCAGACTGCTGCAGAATAAAGTGCTATTTGATGTCCAAGATGCCCAAATGTTAGCACTACAACGTCTAGATTATTACTATATCAAAGGGCAATAAATATACCCTTCACTGGCTATGGAGTAAGAAGGCCCACCACTTCACTAAAAAAAGAAAAAATAAAACATCTGACCTCATTCCATGAAATATAAAAGAGAAAGGGACAGGGAAGAAGGAAGCCATTCTTTTCTATACAATTCCATTGATATGATCTTTAGAATAATTATCTCTTTAACTCTAGGCTGCCACTATCCAAAAGATGCTAAAAACAAGTTTGGAGAAAATGTGCAAAAAGCAGAAAACATAATATAAGAACTTAATGGAAAAGTTTAATGGGTATGAATTGGGATGGAGAGAAGATGGCAATCTAATATTTCTTTACATGCGTACTACACCTCACATTGTGTCCTGGACATAATAGGTACTTAATAAATTTTGACTGAATATATAGATCTTTCCCCATCCCCCCACCAAAAAAAAGTATAGGAAACTGAGACCAACACGTAATGAAAAGAAGGTAAGGCAAGTTGAGACTGAATAATAAGATATGTTTCTTAGAATAAAACACTGCATTACTAAACAGTCTCCCAAGAGAATCAGTGGAAGCACCATTTATTACTTACAATATTTACCACCAGACGGGAGGAGCCCTGGAAGGGGTAATCTTGTTACAGAAGAAAGCTAGAATCTTGTTAGGAACCAGAGATGGATATGGGATTTTGATTTTGTTACATTTTGACAGCACAATGTATTTCTGTAATTTTGTTTTCCAAGTTAGAAGAAGAAAATTCAACACTCAAAGCTTCTTTGCATACTAACAGACAGAAATACCCTATTTCTGGTCCCCATCCCCAGACCACTGAGCAAGCTGTGGTAAACTAATAAGATAAGAAAATTGAAGATGCTCTCTTTAGTAATAACACTGAAGTTAAATACAGTTGCATAGCAAATGCATCAGATCCAAACTAGGTATTTCTTAAGAGTGTTTTGTCCCTTGGATAATTTAATATACTCAGTAATTAACAGATGATCACATAAAAGGTAATTTAAAATCCAGCAGTTATATACTTCCTAATGTACTTTGAGAAGTCTACATTACCAAGAATGAAATTTATATCATGGGAAAAAAAACAATGGTTTATATAAATCCTTTAAGTTATATCACTAAGTTTAAAATTATTTTAAACGCAAGAGACTCTTTCTTTAAAGACAATACCTGTTCCAAAGACAACAGACTGCTTTCTTTTCAGCTCTAATTCCATGCAAGTAAAGCCGAAAGATAATATGGAGCCCCTATTTACACAAAGGCATCTCAAGTCAAGTGGACACATCTATTGTATACTACTTTCTTTTTTTAATATTTACACTTACCCTCTGGAGTAGCATTAAGATGATTTCTTTGAATTGACAAAACTTTGAGAGATGTTAAGACATTTCTGAAACCCTTTCTTTGGCATTTCCCCAATAAGCTGTTATGTCTCTGCAGATCCAGTGAGATGGAGTGGATTCCATTGTCACTCAGGTTTAACGTTTCCAAAGAGGGAAAACACATAAAAGAGCTGAAAGTTAGCTCAAATATCCTATTGTTACTAAGGTTCAGGTGTTTTATGGTCCAGTCTTCTTTTTTCAAGTTAGACACTGAGAGCACTCTAATAGAATTGTAACTTAAATCCACTGTGGTCACTGTTTGTGGTATAGCCATCGGTATATCAGATTTTCCAGTAAAAGAACAATCCATCAAAAGACCCCCATTCCATCGACATCCGGAGTCAGACAGAATATCAAGTTCTCTTGATTTGGTAGTTGCTGTTCTGGTAGAATAAAGACTCAGCACTACAGTAATCACGTTGAGGTAAGAGCTTTTCATAATGCCTATTGGAAAAAAGAAAAGGAAAATGAATTATATTATTCACATACAGTAACATTTTTAAAAGTCAGCAGCAAATAGAAAGATGGATATCAAAACTGAAAGAATTATAAGTTTTTTCAAAGAAACTTTTACTTGCTTCTGAAATCAAACATCTTAGTTCTTACAAATTTTTTTTTGGCTAAAATTTGTTTTCTGAAAGATTAAAGATTTACCAAAATTAATGTTTGTATTACTTTAAAACAATTAGACTATTTATTTCTGAAAGTAGTTTACTCCCCTGGGTCTCACCTTTAAAATGCTTTTGCTTTTTAAACATCCGTCACCCAGCAGTCACCCGGCAGTCTACTTTGGAATTAGTGAAACATTATCAAGGTTTGGGACTTTTCTGCTTCCTGCCTGCTTCTACGGAAGGAACAAAGTCAATTATGCTTATCTACAATTCTTTCCTGAGTGAGACATGTGGCTTATTATTATAGCACTGAGTGTTAGTAAGTTCAATGGGTCAAACAGATCCTGTATGCTAAGAATTTATATATAAATCAAATCAATAAGTAGGAATGAAATGTTTAGCCTTCAGTGGCTTTTGCATCTTTGTCTTTGCAGGTGTTTTGGAAAATATTGTCATTCTCACGTTGTAAAATTTAGGGACACATCATGTAAATTGGCTTGTTGTTTTTTTTTTAAACCTTGCTTTTCTCACATCCAGATACCATCAATAACTTGAACCTTTTTAGGGGTCATCCTGACTGAGAAAGCTGTAAGAACTGCATTCATCTGAATAAAGGCTGTTTGAATATGTATGTCTTATCCCCCAAAAGGAGAATTCTTAGTTGGAGAATAATTGCTCCAAATGATTTTTAAAAATTGATCTATATGAGATAAACATTATTTTAAAAACTTTATTGATGGCTTTTGTTTTTACACAACCTTCATTTCCAAATAGATTCTTCCTGTTACTCCAAACCAGGGACTTATTCCATGTAACAAAAAATGAAAAAGAAAAGAAATGAAAAACAAACTAAGCAAAACTAAGCAATATAGCAATTGAGTCTGACAGTATATGCAAGATTCCTCATCCATAGGCCCCAACCTCTCTAGTTAAGTGGTGAAGGGAGACATTTTTTCCTATTACTATTTCAGAGACCGACTTAGCCATTGTAATTATACAATATTAATTTTATTTTTTTATATTTTTTACATTGAAGCTTTTTTCTTTCTTTTTTTTATTGTTAGGGATCTTTTGTTTTATTTTATTTATTTTCTTGTTTACACCATTGATTTCCACAAGATTTTGAGTTACAAATTTGCTCCCCTTCTTTCCCCTACCCCCAACCCCAAAACAATTGTCCCACTGTAAAGCCCCTCCCCCAATCTGTTCTTTTTTATGTCCTCCTCCAACACCCCTCTAACTTTCTGGTAGGGCAGGGAGGGTCTCCCTACCCCAGTCCCTGTATGCCTTAATTCCAAGTTGTATGTAGTTAATAATTATTATTATTATATATAAGTTGTTTTTTTTTAACATTTGATTGTAGAGCTTTAAATTCTACTTTTTTCAGTTCCTCCCTTGTCACCCACCCCCACTGGAAGGACAAGCAATTCAATACAGGTTGTACATGTGTAATTACGCAGGACATCTCCACAGTGGACATATTGTGAGAGGCTGATTGTAATGTCCCTCCTTCCTATGCCCCCCCATGTTTTATTCTCTACCCTGTCGCTGTCCCTTTACTGAAGTGTGTGCTTCCAGCAACCCTCCCCCCGACCCTGCCCTTCCCT
>JAQQSW010012441.1:0-12524 GCA_028646575.1 Pseudocheirus occidentalis
TCACCATCATCATCATCACCATCATCATCATCTTCACCCTCATCACCATCATCATCATCACCATCATCATCATCACCATCATCACCATCATCATCATCATCATCACCATCATCATCATCATCATCACCATCATCATCACCATCATCATCATCATCACCATCATCACCATCATCATCATCACCATTATCATCATCATCATCACCATCATCACCATCACCATCATCACCATCATCACCATCATCATCATCATTATCATCATCATCATCATCATCACTGTCATCATCATCATTATAGCTACCATTTATACAGCATCTATTATATGGAAAGCGCTTTAAATATATTATCTTATTTGAACCTCACAGCAAGCCTGGGAGGTAGGTGCTATTA
This sequence comes from Pseudocheirus occidentalis, assembly GCA_028646575.1. NCBI lineage: Eukaryota > Metazoa > Chordata > Mammalia > Diprotodontia > Pseudocheiridae > Pseudocheirus > Pseudocheirus occidentalis. Next base: position 388 of record JAQQSW010012441.1, read on the forward strand.
TTATATTCCTATTTCATAGTTAGGAAACTGAGACAAACAGAAGTTAAGTGACTTGCTCAAGCTCACATAGCTGGCAAGTATGTGAGGTCAGATTTGAACTCACATCTTCCTGGCTTCTACTTCAGCGCTCTATCCACACTTCCACCTAGTTGTTTCTATCAATTTTTATTCTTCCTATCCTTCAAAGCCATCAATTTCACCTCATTTATGAAACCTTCCTAAATTACCCTTGCCCAAAGTGAACTCTTCCTCCTCTGAGCCCCCAAAACCTATGTTATTCATCATATACTGTTTTGTTTTGTGGGTTCCTTTCTCATAGACACATGTCTAATGTCAACTAGCATATGAACTTCTTGAGGACAAGGTCTCAATGTCCTGGCATAGAGGAAGTTTTTCAAAACTGCTTGTTGATTGATTGGAGTATTAATATTCTTACAGCATTTGGAAGAGTGTTTTGTACATTGTAGGCACTCAACTAATACACCCTTTTCTTGGTATCTTGACTTTTAAAAGGACTTGAGGATGATTCTTTGGGTGTGAGGATTCTATATGGATTTAAGGACCTAGGTTAGTTGGTGAGGCAGAGTTCACACATACTGAAAGAGGGTTATACAAGCTTCAAGTAAAGATAGGAAATAACAATGGATGTTGAATCAGTGGAACTGGATTAAAGTTCCAGGTCTGCTCTTATTAACTATTTGACCTTGAACAAGACCTTTCTCCTTTGTGACAGTTCAGTTTGCTCATCCATAAAATGGAGGTGATGATATTTGTATTGTCTGTTCTGAGGTCATCTATCTACGTCACCACCTAGCTGTCCCCTTTGTCACTAAAAGTCACTTAATTTATTTCTGAGAATTTTTCTCTCTGGACTCTGGATCTACGTCCCCTGATCTAAACTATTTCCCTTGCTTTTTTTTATACCCCCAAGGGATGACACAACATATATTTGAGATTCCTGCCTCCACTAGCCTCACTGACACTATGCTGATACAAAGATGCCCAGAAAGGTTGCAGGTGTGAAATACATCCAATTGTGGCATGAATAGAAATGCAAACATGTGTGGACAGGAAACTCTCGAATGGGGCCCAGATTTGGCTGAAGAGAAGTTTGACCAGAGGGATCTAAGCCATGGAAACTGAAAGCAAGATCATTTGCAAAATCCCAGCAGAGGGAGTTGTGTTCTTGCCATTCCTTTCCTACTGGGGCTTCAACCTACAATGATCTCTCATCAAAAGGCCGATGCTTCAGGCTGGGAAAGAAAGGGCCTAATTGTTAAGAGACCCATGGGGACAAGAGAGCTCCAGATTCCACTGTTGTATTCTAAACGTGCATTTAAAATGAAATGGTGTATCAGCTAACACCCTAGCATGCCCAGGATGGCTGCTAGCACAGGTTCTTAGACCTGCTTTTCTAAAGGAAAGCAACTCAAAATGGGTTAACTTTAATCAATCAAACATATATCATTTACTTAGTTCAAGGGGAAAAGTCAACACCCTGAACTTCAGAGAATACAAGCAGAATACAAACACAAGTTACAAGCAGACAAAGAAACAGATCAGCAGACAGGCTTCCAACCATCTGACCATCACATCTATTACCTATTCAAGTTACCAGAGTGGGAATCACCAACATCTGGGTTTTCAAAGCCGGGGGCTCAACAGCTTCCCAGAGTCTCATCTGGCCAAATCACACAACTCTTCCCAAAGTGAGCCCCAAAGCAAAACCTCACATCAGGGCACATATATAGTCTTCTCCTGGATCAGAGAATGTCACAGCTCTCTTGACCCACTGTCCAATCACAAAGTAATGAGGCGTGGGCATTCTTGAAAAACAAGCCTCCCGCCACAGGCTCCATGTGACCACATTCAGCCTATTAGGGGACAGAAAATGCTTTCAAATCAGGGAAGGTTCTCAGAGTCACTTAAGCCTATCAAAGGTCCTAGGGGTAGGGGAGATCTTCAGATTCCCATAACAAATGGATATTCAGAACAGAGCTAGCAAAAGCTTTCTTTTTATTCTGACATGTTCTGTGATAGTCCTACTTACTGATGGTCCAAAGGAAAACTCAGACTCCACAGAGAGCAAAGAATATAACAGAGTTCTTCTCATATATGTGAGAGTTTTCACATACAGTAGAGTTGTTTTATGATGGAGGCTATCTCCCTTTGGATCAGATAATGTACAGTAATGGGGTTATCCCATAATTGGTATACAGAGAGCCCTGTGGGGTCAGAGCAGGTGAGGGATAAGGGACAGAACTCCACCAAATGCCCTTACATTAACTTTGTGCTAAGGGTCTGGAGTTCCCCAGAATTTGCAGACATCACCAGTACAGCTAAATTAATCCAACCATCTGTGACATTCTTAAAACTGCCAGAAAGATGCTGCATCTCCTGACGAAGGGGAATTTTATGATCCAATGACTAGTAGTGCATGTTCACTTTTTTAGAGTCTGTTTCTCTGTCTCCGATGGCAGAGCTGGAGCACAAGTGCTGTCATGTAATGAGAAAGAGTAATTGAAGGCCAGGATCGTACAAGATTCAAATCACACTCATAGTTGGGGCTTTTCAGCATGGGAATTTGCAGCATCTGGCAAGTGCTGGTGTATTTTCCAGCTTAGTGGTGGAGTACTATGGGGTTTTGCGTGTGTGTGCGTATGTTTTGTTTTGTTACAAGACATCTTGTCACCTCCTCAGGAACCATGTACTTGGCTTCCTACATTTGTAATCCTAATGAAAACATTTGCCACTTGGGTAAAATGATTATGTGCTATAATTAGTCTGTAGGTTGTGTGCTAGCATTGGTGCACTCTGGAACTTAGGGGGACCCAACAAGAGAAGGGGCCACGAATTCACATGGATCCAACTTCATCTGGGGTGAGGTCACAGGGGAGGGACGCTGACTCCTGACCATTTCTGGCTCTATTCTTACTCCAGCGTAATTCAAGGGAAATCAGTAAAAGAAAGATTAGGTATGATGCCACTCCTAAATGTGTATAACAGGTTTCCTTCTAGAAAGAGACTCAATGTATAATATAATGAGTGGGTAGAGGACTTTCCTCCACCACCAAAACTGTACATGACACAAAGGACTCTAGTCTTCTCAGTTTACACATAAAGAAACTGAGGCCCAGAGAGGTTAACAGCTTAGCCCAAATTCACTAAATCGCATGTAACAGAGATAGCATTTGAACTCAGGCCTTTAAATTCTAAATCCAGCACTTTTAATACATTTCCTCACACACGTCTGCTTTGGGATATCCAGGACCCGTTATTTGAAAACACTAAGTTAAAAACCAATTTAACCGATACTCAACAAAATTCCTCGGATAGAAACATGTTGAAAGACAACATGTATGACCAATAAGATAACACAAAACATTGAAAATAGGCCATTACTCTCCTTGAAGGTAAAAGTCCCTCGTGAAACTCCAGATACTTCACATTCACCTTAGGAGACCTACTGAGCCACTTGGAAGGGCCATATCACCTAGCCAGATGGGGCATGGCTTTCTTTTGTCTATTAAGCATAACTTATTCTTGGCAGTGAGGTTTCTCAGCTCTGAGAAGTATACTGGTAGAGGAATCTCCATCCCAAACTCATGGGACTCATCCGCAAGCTCATCAACAGGACTTGTTGTTGGTTTTGTCATACCTGACTCTTTGTGACCCTGTTGACCCTATTACCTAAAGCAGTGGTTCTCAACCTATGGGTTATGTTCAATTTAAATACATCCTGCGTATCAGATATTTACATTACAATTCATAACAGTAGCAAAATTACAGTTATGAAGTAGCAACGACAATAATTTTATGGTTGGGGGTTACCACAACAAGAGGAACGGTATTAAAGGGTCACGGCATTAGGAAGGTTGAGAACCACTGATAATATAGGATTTTCTTGGCAAATGATACTGAATTGGTTTGCCATTTCCTTCTCTAGTGGGTTTAGTAAAACCAAGGTTAAGTGCCTTATTCAGGGTCACACAGCTAGTAAATATATGAGGCTGGATTTTAAACATGCCAAGTACTGTATTTGTTTCTTCTATAGAGGAAGTGTGGCACAGTGTGGGCACAGGGATGTCAGACTGAGGCTGGCAGCAGTAGTGCACAAAGAGTTTTGGATATGATGGGTTTTTTTTAATAATTCCAGGCATGACAGGCAGAAGGGAATGTGTTCCAGAGCTAGAAACTGTAGTAAATCAGTGTTTATCTCCCTTAGCCTTCAGGAAACTCCACTTTGGGAGTGTACTTCTAGCTAGAATACTTGAGGTTTCCAGATGGAAAGTTTCTGAGGTAGAAAATTCGAGCTATGTATTTTGGGACATTACTGTTGTCCCAAGGTAAGAATTTGTTTTGTCAGACTATGCAGCTGACTAGTGAGAGCTTAATTTTTGGCCTTTAGGTTTTTAGTTTGTTATAGGGAGAATGGTGTTGAGGTTTAAGGGGTGTGAGAGACTCTGCTTCACAGGGAACGGGTTAGAGTCAGAGACTCTGCCCATCCAGGGACATCAAAAACTGCTGTAGTTTCATGGTGTGTTGTGGTGAAACCATCTTTATTAATTCAGTCAAATACCACTAATCCAAGTACCGGCATTTATTGAGATTGACACCCCCAGAAGTAGGCTAAGTTCCAAGAGGAACCAGCAACTTAGTAAGACAACACAAGGAAATTGATAGTGTAATGTTGCTGATTATATAATAGAAATTATGAATATTAAAAAGGAAGGAGGGGTTTGTTAAGGGATTAGGTTATAGGGGAGGGGTCTCTTCTATGTCTTGGTGGTCAAACATCCTGGCCATGCTGCTTTCTGCTTGCCTAGCTACTGTGGTCCTGTCTGGTCAAGATGGATAGTTAGGTATTGTGGTCCTCTGTTGGGCTAACTAGATGATACGATTGTGGTTGAGTACAAGAACACGCTTGTTCAAATATGTGAATTGGATCTGGGGGCAGTGGCTAGCTAGTGAAAGTGGCTCTATGGAGTCTGGGGGCCTGAAGTGTGGTAAAAGCCAGATTGTGTAGTTCAATCAGCACATGCCTACTGCTCAGTAAGGACCATAAGACACTTAGAATGTTGGAGCTGGGAGCATCTTTATTAGGATTCCATCAGTGGTTCGTGAGAGAGATTAAAAAAATATTAAAAATGCTTTTTCATTGGAAAAAAAGGAAAACGTTTTAAAAAGAAAATCCCAAGTATAAGAGACTGCTGAAAAGGGACAAAGAAGGAAGGGGATATGGCTAAAACGTGGATAGCTTTGTCTAATGGAGAAAAAATAGGTTTTAAAAACACAGATTTTTGTGTTCAACAACAAATGCATTAGAACTGGAAGAAGCTGGATGATGCCAGAGGACCTTCACTCTTTACACCCTAACCATCTTAACCATGTGAAGAACCAAGAATTCAACAACATTTTAAAAATTACTTTTAGTTCCTACTAAAGGGATATTTACTATGAATATAGAGCAAAATCAGAAGTTAAAAACTTTGCCCTGGGGGGGCCTTATCTCCTTTATACTATCTTAGTTCCTAGAAAAAGTGGACGTGGATCTAGGTGGTTTCTACATAGCATTCACACTTCTAAGTTCACTTCCAAATGATGCATGGCTGATGGGTAGATTAGCTACTGCTAGACTGGGCCAGGAAGGTGTCTTGGGACTTTGAGACTTCAGTCCTCTCTATCTGGGTTTTAGCTAATCTTGGCATGAATTCTGGCTCCCATGCTACCCTTCTCAGCTTTGAAGTTCACAAAAATTATAGCCATCTCCAGATTCCTTCACCTAGGGCAGGGGAGCATGGACATAACAGAGATGGAAGGAACAGTCATGAGCTCATAGGTTCATGATGACTCTGGGTAGGAAAGGCCCTTCCCATATCTAGAAGTCTGAAATTTCTCCTCTTCTTGTGCTATCCAGGCTGAGAAAAAAACAAAACAAGCAAAAAACCATTAGCCAACTTTAGGGGGCAAGTAGCTTTTTAATGTATCTCAATTCTGATGCCATAGTCCAGGGGTAGGGAATCTGCAGCTCTGAGCCCATATGTAGCCTTCTGGGTCCTTGGATGCAACCTTTTAACCAAGTCCAAATTTACAAAACAAATTCTTTGGTTAAGGGGATTTGTTTTGTGAAGTTTAAATTCAGTCAAAGGGCTATACCATGTGTTGTGAAGCAACCTTATTTGCTGCAGCTTAATTTAGTTTCAGTTCGGATTAGTTCAGAAATGACACAGACTCTCAAGTTTGATATAGATAGGTAGATAGATAGATAGATGGATAGATAGATAGATAGATAGATAGATAGATATATAGATAGATAGATTAGATAGATAGACAGACAGACAGACAGGTAGACAGACAGACAGACAGATAGATAGATAGACAGACAGACAGATAGATAGATAGATAGATAGATATAGACAGATTACTAGTATTTAATAATAATAATAATTAATAATAATAAAGTTCTCAATAAGTATCAATAGTTGTGTCACAATCAGTAAATCCCAATAGTTACATCACAAACAGTAAATCTCAATAGTCATGCCATAATCAGCAAGTCTCTATAGCTGTGTCACAATCAATGTCTCAATAGTTATCTAATCTTACCACAATTGATCAGCACTGATGGGGATAGGGGATTTATCTACATCAGGAACATAATACTAGGGAGGCTGATCAGCCTCCAGAGTCCCCATAGGAAGGTACCAGGCTACACGTCCCTACCAGTGGAGAGACTCCCAAAGATGGCTCAGGACTACCCACCGTTAGCAGTTTCTTCTAAGCAAGAAGGGATTTTACCAGTTAAATTAGTGATCAATGGGAAAGGAGCTGTTCTCTCAAAACATCCTTGAGAGCATTCCTGTTTAGAAATGCTTGGCTCCTGGAGAAGTGGCCAGCCCTTCCTGAGAGCAAACATCACAAACAATCCTTCAACATCTGTCTAGGAATAAGAATAGTTAGAGTCAGATTGCAGACATATTGAGCGAGGTCAGAATGTCGTATAAATTTGTGCATCACAGACATGTGGCCTTGAGGTTGCAGGTACCCACCCCTGCCATAGTCAATCAGAAAGACTCCTCTTCATCACATCATTCATTGGCAAACAGTACCTAGGTGCAGAATGTTTATACATGCTGTAAATCTGGAAGCAAGGTACTTCTATTAGGTATGATCAAGGATTCCTCAGGCACTTGCATGAGGCAACTGTCCTCAATTCACTTTTCACCTTTTTAAATTTTTTTTACCATTCTTGGTCAGGGTACAAGCAGGGTGCATTTAGTACATATCCCCAGTCTAGGACATTCCTCTGGGGAGGCATAAGCATTGTCCTTTCACTGGCTTCTCTCATGTCCTGCCTGAAAGAATCTCAAAGCAATCAATTCAATGAACATTTATCATGATGTATAGAATAGTGTAATAAATACTAGGTTTATTGGTGTTTATTTCTTAGAGGTTGTAAGGGAAAGGTAGTAGGGAAAGCAGACAGAAACACGGACAACCAAAATAAAAGTAATGTGATTCCTAATGATATTATTCATAGAGATATAAAGTACTATGTGAGACCTGAGAGGAAATAAATCCTCGCCGAGGGCTGGGAAGACCAAAAGGGATTTGATGGAGAAGGTAATATGGGTTGGACTTCAAAGAAGGGAGAGTTATATTTGTCACAATAAAATCCTTTCCCAATTATTCAAAACTCAACAAATGAAGAGAGGTAGAGTGACCTAGGCATAGCATGGTCAATGACCCAGAAAAAAAAATGCAGAGTTTAAAAGGGTAAGTTTTAGCTATTTGGAACATTCACTTTTGTAGAATGCTGCATTCTTCCTGATGCGTGTATATGTACATATATGTGTGTGTGTATGTGTGGATATGTGTATATATATAAATACATATATATATATATATGCATACATATAATTTGAACCTCAAATCAGCAAAATACTGACTTGACAGCATTCTTTCTCATTCTAGGACTCAAGATGAAGATATGAAATTTTAATAAGATGATATAGCATCTTTTACAATAAATATTTATTTTCTAACACATAAGTAAGTCAACCCAAGAAAAACGTTCTATTACCCTCCAAGGTAAAATGAAGGTGAATTGCTTGCCAGTCCTTTCTAAATATTCAAAATCTACATAGAATCATCATCTCATAATTTATTAAGTGGCTATTTTTGTTTAAGAAGAAATATGGGTATTAAATTATTTTATAGCTTAAGATTATCAATCCTTGAACAACTCAGACCCTCAGTAATATATATGTGTGCATATGTATTTTATACATATGTATATGTACATATGTATAAAATAATGTTACATATCACATATATATGTTTTCCCTACATATAGCTATATTTACATATATTTACATATTATATGTTAATCTATTAAATTTGTTTATAGCACCAGTTCATCAATTTTTTAACAACTCAGACCTTCAGCAATATATCTTATATTTGTGTGCATGTGCGTGCATATATACATATGCATATAGGCTCAGGTTAAATATATATGTTATATGTATGTGTATATTTTTTTGGTCAGATACACATTCCAAATGTTTCAATCTAAACATAGAAAGGTTTGGAAGATTAAAGACTTATCCAAAGAAATACGGTGTTTGTAAGACGGTAAAGCAAGCCAGTTTTATTGAGGTGAGATATTCAAAAAATGAAGGGTAGTCAGGGAGAATGATGGATCAGGTTTGTTGGGACCTCTGATGAAACTGGGCACTTTTCTGGGATCCTTGGTAGATCTGGTAGGACTCTAGAGGGGAGAGGACACCCTATTCCCAATCAGTAAAGTCTAGTGGGTTTTTACAGAATTTTTTTCTATAATTAGAAGGACCAGGTATTAGGAGAAAGGAGTGAAGAGCCTAGAATGGTGGGCTGGTATTGATTCATGTTACTAGGGGAAAGAAAGAGATTTAGGGACGTGGCTGTTAGTTGCTACTGAATATCTCCTAAGCCCCTTCTCCCTTGGGGAAGAGTGCGGTTTGGGCCTTCATTGCTGATCTTACAGTATGCTCCGTGGGTTTCTTTGTTTAGCATGCCAGGGCAGTTTCCGTATTCTTTATACCAAGTTTGAATCCTATTTTGGACAATGACAGTTCTCTTTGCAACTCAGTACACCAGGAACCTCCTCCACCCTATGATGTCAGCTGTTGCAACGTAAGAAAATACATGGTCTGTAGCTGAATGGCATCTGGCTTCAGATACAGTGTGCAACAGATGTATGTGTACTTGACACTCCTCTCAAAAGAATTCCTTTTTTTTTCTTTTTGGAGGGGGGAAGGCAGGTCAGTTGGGGTTAAGAATTGCTCAAGGTCACATAGCTAGTAAGTGTTAAGCATCTGAGGCCGTATTTGAACTCAGGTCCTCCTGACTCCAGGACTGGTGCTCTATTCACTGCCCACCTAGGTGCGCCAAAAGCATTCTAGTTGGCAGTACAGTGATGGCCAAAGTTGCATTGGGATGAAAGCTTTGTCTATCACATCTTCAGACATTCAAAACTGAACTACATGTGCCTTAATAGGTATAATACAAATGCCAACAGTGAGACTCAAGAAGGTGAATACGAAAACTGATTATTCAATGATTTTACTAGTTAGCTGCATGAAATATAGTCATTGTTATGGGGGTGGCATGGGGGAGGGGCCAGAGAACTCCTTCACTATTTGCATGTGTAATGGTGGGCTGGCCAATGGTAATCCCATGCTTAGAGTATATATGGCATGTTCTGGTTTGCCATAAAACCACGTACAAAAGCCTTATGAATATACTTCTGGAAATATGTAAAAATGGGAAATGGGGAACCCTACTCTCCACTTCAGAGGTATGGTTATTTCAAGACTGCTAATGGTATGGTAAAGAGATAGACTTTGGGTTAACTGCAGAGACAGAAATGGTAGTGTATATAAAAGACTGGGGTTGGGGGAGGGAAGCAAAAGGTGGAAAGAGCTATTTTCTTTATCCACTATCCAAAAAGAAGAACTAATTGTTGTGTGCCTCCGAGTGAAGGAGGGGCTTGAGTGCCTCTTTCACCTGGAGCTGGCAGGGAGTCTCAAGCTCATAACCCTGCAACTTCTACAAGAGGTAAAGGAGTATTAGAGATGGATCTATGCTAGACTGTGACCCTGAGAGCTTCAAAAGATTAATGGAGCAAAAGTTCTGGAACCAGAGTCTATACCAGAGTTCACAGTCCAGTAGAACAGTTAATCAAGAGACTGGGATTGAAGATTTACATGAACTGACGCTGAGTGAAGGGATCAGAACCAGGAGAACATTGTACACATTAACTGCAACATTGTATGATGATCAACTTAGCTCTTCTCAGCAATACAATGATCCAAGACAATCCCAAAAGATTTATGATGGAAAATACTATTCACATCCAGAGAAAGAACTGCATACAGATCAATGCTTACTGTTTTCACTTCTTTTGTTGTGGTTTTCCCCTTTAGTTTTGTTTCTTCTTTTACAACATGACTAATGTGGAAATACGTTTATATGATTGTGCATGTATAACCTTTATCGGGTTGCTTGCTGTCTTTGGGAGGAGGGATGGGAGCAAGGGGAAAAGAAAATTTAGAACTCAAAATCTTAGAAAAAACGAATGTGAAAACTCTCTTTACATATAATTGGAAAAAATAAAATATTATTTACAAAAAGTGAAAAAATGTAATTGGAAGTGTTTAACAAAATGAATAAAAATACAATACAACATAAAAAATTTAAAAAATAAAATGACCTTTTACATTAAAAAAAGTGAGCAGGACTCATCAAATTCCTTTTACAACAAATTATCAGCATAATTGACCATATCAATAACAAAAATAATAAAAATATGATTATCTCAATAGATGCTGAAAAAAAAACTTTTGATAACTTCCAACAGTCATTCCTATTAAAAACATTAGAAAGCATAGGAATAAATGGTGCTTTTCCTAAAATGTTAAGTAGTATCTATCTAAAGCCATGAGCAAACATTATCTCTAATGGAGATAATAGAATCCTTCCAAATAAGATCAAGGGTAAAGCAAAAATGCACGTTATCACCACTATTATTCAATATTGAACTAGAAATGCTAAGAAAAAGAAATCAAAGGAATCAGAATAGGTGACAAGGAAACAAAACTATCACTTTTTGCAGATGATACATTAGCGTATTTAGAGAATCCTTGAAAATCAGCTAAACATCTAACTGGAGAGAGGCAGAACCACAATGGTGAAGAAAAGACAGGGACTTGCCTGAAGTCTCCCAAATCCCTCCAAATCCCTTTAAAAAGGACTCTAAACAAATTCTAGAGCACAAGAATCCCCCAAAAGATGGAGTGAAACAAATTTCCAGTCCAAGACAGAGGTCAGCAGGAAAGGTCTGTTGCAGAGGACTGAGAGTGGAGTACAGTCCAGTGCAGGCCATACCAGCATGACTCCAGCCCCAGCAAACCAGAAGTAGGTCTTGGGAGTGACTGAATCAGTAGTGGCAACAGCAATGGCAGTATCTAATTCAGGAGCTCTCAGACCACAGATGGTAAAGGGGTTGGACAGTTGGTCAGAAGGAGATTACAGGGGTCTTTTTGCTAGCACTGAGGCAGGACTCTGCTGCTTTGTCCATATTTGGATCTGGGTTGCAGTTCTCAGTGGCCATCCCAGGGAGGGGAGGCACAATAGCATAGCAAAGCTTGCTTCCACAGTGGAAGGGGAAACCCTCCTCAAAGTTCCAGGGCAGAAAAGAGCACAGGCCAGGAGAGTAGTAAACACTTCTCCTTATATCATACCATCCTAAAAGAACTGAAAACTTACAGGTCCCTGGAATTATCTCTAAAAACAGATAAACCCCTGAAGCTTGAGACAGTGCACCCTCCACTCTGGAGGCAGAGCCTTACTTTAACAAAGAGTTAAAAGTCAAGTAATAGGCTGGGAAGATGAGTAAACAATAAAAAAAAAACTTCTGACTGTCAATAATTAATATGGTGACAAGGAGCTCAATACATGTAATGGTAATTAATTTGTTTGATCAGATGTTAAGTAGATCCTAGTAACCTAGTGTTAAGTATAGAACTCTGTCCACTGGTGAAAAGGTGTGAATTCCCCTGTGACTTAGAAGAATGCTATTGGCTGAGACACTC
>JAQQSW010012442.1:0-12524 GCA_028646575.1 Pseudocheirus occidentalis
CATGAACAAAGCATTTATTTCCTAAAAATGAATGCCTTATAAAAAGAAAGAATTTTGGTAGACAAAGTGTGACATTGGACCATAGTGAATATAAGAAGAAGAGAAACAGATGTTCTCCTGCAAATCAGGGGAAATGTTCATGTCAATTGAATCATTTCTCTGAGTGTCTGGACACACAGGGGGCTGATATTAGTAACAGTAAATTTCAAAATCCCTGATTTTATCAATACATCAAGCCCTGGCACAAAGCCTGCTTTTCAAGGTAAGGTTTTTCTAAAGTGAGCCCTCTCTTGCATGGGTTAGACACTACCAATTTTCAAAATTTATAATCTGGTAGGGTGTTGGACTCCTGATCAAGAGACCTGGATTGTAAGCCCAGCTCTGATACTGGTTACATATTCTTTGGGCAAAAGTCACTTTGCTTATCTTCATTTCCTCATCTATAAATTGAAGGGGTTGGACCAGATAGCTTCTCATATCTCTCCCAGCTCTAAAACTCTTCAAGTCCTTAATGCCTTTGAAATTTATGTTTTTAATGTCAAGTACTAGCCTGCTTTATTTGAAAATGCATCCTGCAACTTTTCGAATAATGTGATAAAAATTAATTTCAAAAGTATTCCCATAGGATCCTGTTGAATTTCTGGTCCTGTGATATTTCTAGGAGAATCACACCAGGCCCTCTCTTGCAAGAAATTCACTGCAGTTTCTATTCTGAAACACATCAACTAATATAGCCACACACACACACAACAGGGAGGCCAGTTTTCCTGTCTCAGAAATAGTGAAGTAAGATGATTGAGGAGATGTACCAGCAGTACTGCCCTGGTCAGTCAGAGAGTGAGATTAAGAGACAAGTTGAAAAAGGACCACAGCAGACCAAAAGTTTCTCCAGGTTACCTAAACATCTGGGCTGAAAACTTTCAAAAAAAAAAAAAAGGATAATCTGCCGATGGGAGGATGCCATTCATTGCAAGACAAAGAAACTACCTTCTGGATTTAAACCGACTTTGAAGGGAATGTATATTAACCCCACTAGACTGAGCTCCTCAACTTTGTCTGTCTTTAGTCTTTATTTGTAAGCTCAGCACAGTACCTGGCACAAAGTCCAGACTTGATAAATACTACCAGCTGACTGACTTAAGTCACTAATGACATTTATGATAGCTGGACCATGTAAGTCTCTAACAGGAAAGGCCTGGAGAATTCCCTAGCTTAAGCTGGAAAGGTACTTACTCTTTGAAGGGATTTCTAAGATTACTTTCAGTCAGTCAGCAAACCTTTAGTATGCCCTTGCTATGTTCCAGCTGCTGTGCTGTGCACCAGGGACATAAAGGTATAAAATAATTTGTGTATCTTATGCTAACAAATAATTACATCTAAATCATTATAGTGATTTCAACTGGGAACTCCTTAAGGGAAGGGGCTGCTGTTTTGCTTTTGCTTTTTTTCCCCTTTCTTTATATCCCCAAAACAGCACAGCGCCTAATACATAGTAGTGCTTCATAAATGCATGGTGATTTCACTTGAAGCTAAACCATATCACAACAATACTAATACATAGGACAATTTACAAAGCAGCGGGCGTGCCAGTTCTCATTTGAACCTCACAAAAGCCCTGCGAGGTAGGAGTATTATCACCACCATTTTGTTGCTGATCAATTGAGTCCCCAGTGACTCCTTTTGGGATTTTCTTGCTAAAGATGTGTGGTTTGCCACTTCCTTCTCCAGCTCATTTTAAAGATGAGGAAACTGAGGCAAACAGGGCTAATGACTTGCCCAGGGTCACACAGCTAGCTGCCCTCCAATCAGAAAACAAGCCCAGAATGGTGAGTCACTTGCTCATGATCTCAGAGCTGGCTGTGCAGTACAAAAGAAGATCTGAACTGGGGTATTCCTGAGTCCCATACTTTTCATCCCTTCCACAGTGCCCAGTGCTGCCTCTGTATAGGAAAAGGAAAAGGAACACATGGGGACATATTTTTAGCATGCGCTAGCCTATCTTCTATAAAATGCATTATGATTGGGCTTCATTTATAAGCAAGCATTTCTAGAAGGCTTCTTCACTGTTAGTATTCATAAAGAATCCACTGGAATTCTTTAAATACTGGCTATGACTTACCACAGAAAACATTCTGTAAGCATAAAAAGACTTCAATGTCAAACAGAGATACCCTGGAGTTTCCCTTGCAAACTTAAGGGCCAATCTATAAGGGCAAAAGTAATGAAAATGTTCTTTAAAAATCTGACAAACTTACACTGGAGATGCTCAGCATTCCTGCTTTCAATGTTGCTTTCCCCCATATTAACGGGGTTAGAACACAGAAAAGGAATATAGACTCATTTTGTTTCCTTTCATTTTAATAGAGCTGACAGGTCAAGGAATAACCTAGCGATGTACTGACCTTACCAATGTGCTGCCTTTTCTGTTCTGTGTCAGCAATTAGACCTAAGGTCTAAGATTTCTACAAACGTAACTTTCACTCCTATGGAAACAGGGCAATCACCAGAGCACATAGCACCCAAAAGAACCTGCTGTCTCTCTTCAAACCTCCATCATTGGAGCGTCCACGTATCAGTCAATGGACAAGGACCTGCCATGTGCCAGGCACTGTCCTGGGTGATGGAGACACAGATACAATTCTTACTTTGAATGAACTTGCATTCTAGTAGGGATGGAAGTAAATATAAAATAATACACAGTAGAAAATAAACACATTCATGCATATATAATAACCGCTAGCAATCATATGGGTATTTAAGGCTACCTCATCTGAATCTTATAACAGCACTGGAAGGAGGAAATGGGTAAAAATGGTACAGGATAGAAGCACACAGATGGGTCACTATCTGCACCATTGGAAGGACTATCTGAGATCCAATTCTAAAGACATCTAGGGGTAGGGGGAGGAAGTCAGACCTAGACAAGGAAGAAGGAGAGGTGGCCCTGGCAGAGCCTGAAGTTTTGGGGTCCCCCTTCACCTCACTCCAATGTGAATCCTTAAAACCAGAGATTCACTAGTCCATGGGAAAAAGAGAGCACTTTATTGGTCTAAATGTTTACCTATTGCGAGTACTCATGTAAAGTACAGACAAGAAACAAAATGATTTGTAACTATAAGAGACTAGAAATAAAATGAATATAACTGTAATCCAAACCTATAAATAACCCCAACCAATTACCGTTTCTGTCAAAATCAAAGGCAGTAATTCATTTCACAGTCCACGTAATGCTTGAGTATGAGAAGCACTGACAAGTTAACACATCAGAAATATTGGTTGCTCCACTTCCCCAATTAAAACTGCTAATCTAGTACTACCCAGAAGATATATATTCCATCTGTATGAAAGTCTATAGGAAACCACTTCCCAGAATCCTAGAATTAGAAGGGAGCTGAGAGTCAGTCACTGAACTGCATTTATGTCTGCTCTGTGTCAGGCACTGTCTAGTATCCCATCCCTTCTAAAAGATTCCTTCTACAGAATCCCAGACAGGTGTTCATCTGGTGTCTGTGAAAACACTTCCAGTAATGGAGAGCTCACTACCTTTAAAGATAGCTTGCCAACATGCTTGACAACTACAGGACAGAAAGCTTTTCACAGGCTGAATCAAATTCTGTATCCCTATCACTTCTTTTAATATAATAACAATTCATAATAAGCTCTATTTAAAGCTTGCAAGCTGCTTTACAAATACTGTTACTGTCCTCGGGACAACCCTCGGAGGCAGGTGTAGCTAACATATAAAGAGTATATGTATATATGTATATAATATATAAGAGTATATGTATATATGTATAATATGTATATATGTACATATATGTATATAACAGTATAAAGAGTACTTTAAAGTACTCTTTATACTGGTCAAAAGCTTTCCCCCTTATTACCTTACTGGATCCTCACAGCAATTCAGTGAGGCAAGCCTGGTATAGATGAGGAAATTGAGTTCTCAGACATATTAGGAAATCTGGCCAAGATCACACAGCTAGTGCTTTGAACTCGGGTTTTGTCTATTGGCCACACTATTGAAGATCAGGGATATTCAGCATAAGGCTGGGAAAGAATTAGTTCAAATGCAAGGATATGAAATCTGAAGACATATGGGAGACCGTAAGAATGTGGCATCCCCATCTCCCTGCCCCGTGCAAGTAGACTTATTCTTTCCTCAGAAGAAGTGTGCCATACTCTAGGAATTAGTATTGAAGCCAACCTGGTCTGGTCATAGGATTAGGAAACTGCTACACAACCAAGGTGAGTGATGCCACGGAAGGATAACATGACTACGACCATGAGAGAAAGGTTGATGAGGCTCCAGAGGGAGGGCACGGGCTGGAAAACATACCGCGGTAACTTTAAATCTGTGCGTGCCAAGAGACCAGGGGAGGAAGTAAAGCTTCCACAGTGAGCTAGGGGTCATGAGTAGGGGTCTTGTGGATGCAAGGTGGAGGATGAAGGCTGGATAGGAGGGTACCTGCATATACCATAGTAGGGTGGAGGGCCACGGAGGGGAAGAGTAGAGAGGAATTATACGTCTTTCCAATTCTATAAGCAGTTAGGCTTTAGATGCAGTTCCTAGCCCACTGACCCCTGCTCATCCTGACATTCGTGCCCATGTTTTCTCATAAAATGACCATAGGACGTCCACCCAGTGCGGTGGGTGCCTTCCTCACTCTCTCCCGACACCAGCGGTCCCCAAGGGCTGTCCATCACGCAGACTACCCCAGTCCCAGACCGCTAGAGTACAAATCACACACTGCTCTCCCCTCCCCGTTCTGTTGTTAACAAACTGATCAATAAGAGAGACCCGCGCTGCTCCCCAGTACACACTTTGGGTAGACTTTGTACTTATGTTTATGCGTACGTGTTGTCTTCCCACCGTTGGAGGTAAGTTTCTTGAGGGAAAGGGACGTTTTATTTGGTCTTTGAATCCCCAGCATCTACCACAGTGTGGGGCGCTAAACAGACCACTCCCATAGGTTGCACTGAATCAAGTCCCCTCCCACTTTACAGATGAAGAAGCTGACGCTCATAGACATTATGGGATTTTGCTCTAGGTGACCCAGCTAGGGAGTGGCAGGGGTCAGGTGATTATCTGGGGGCATGTATCTTAACAAAAAATAATACCTAACCTTTCCATAGCACTTACCAAGTGCTGGACGCTGTGCTACGGGCGTTACAATCATTACCTTGTTGGTCTTCGCAATAACCGTGTGAGGAAATTGAGGTAAAGAGAGGTTAAGTGACTTGCCCAAAGTAACAAACTTAATAATAAGTGTCTGAGGCTGAATTTGAACTAAGGTCTAACTGACTTCAGGACCCGAAATCTAATCATCTATCCACCACATCCCCTCGCTACACTAAAAACAAGCAAACAACACCAGCAATCCTGATCCCTGTGTGTATACGTATATATGTATTTAGATATATTTAGATATAAATATATTTAATATACAATATATTATATATAATAATATCATATAATGCATACAATAATTATAATTATATAATATATCATTATAAATACTTATTAAATTATATAATATAATTATAATATATGTTATTATATTACATACATATTATAATATATTATATAGAAATATAAAAATATATATATCACTTGAAGCTCTTAACTTGTACTTTGTCTTTTAATCCCTAAAATAACTACATGACACATGACTGTTATGGATATGTTTTGTATGACTACACATGTATAACCTATATGGAACTGCTTTCCTTCTCAATGGGAGGAGGAGGAAGGAAGAGAATTTGGAACTCAAAGTTTTAAAAATAAATGTTAAAAATTGTTTTATATGTAACTTGGGAAAAATCAAATACTAAATTTAAAAATAAAAAAACACAAAATATGCTTAGGATATGCGTACCAATAAATGAATAAATTAATAACCCTGTGACGTAGGTGTTTTCATTATGTCCATTTTACAGATGACTAAATAGAGACCTGAAGGGAGTAAGTGCCCTGCCCAGGGTCACACAGCAAGTGAATGTCTAAGGCAAGATTGGTGCAGAATCCATCACTATGTATACTATACAGTCTGAAAGCCTGGTAATCCCAATTTCCCTCTAAGTTGTGTCATCACCAAAAGATAAGAAGTTAACTGGGTAGCCTTTGTAGGATGGAGCACGAAATCAAAATCGTATACTTAGGATTCCCAACAAACCCTTTGCCAAGCTCTGTGTTCATGCCAGTTTGCCAACACTCTTATTAAACTGTGACACCCAGAGGTGAACGCAATACTCTAGACACTGTCTGAATGACAGAAAGCATAATTGGACTAGTGTGTCCTGTGACCTGAACAATAAATACACTTCTATTAACTAAATTTATTTGCAAGTTCATTCTGTCTTTGGACAACTTGGTATATTAGGGAGTAGGGAGAGGGATCCTAGGGTAATGTGATTTAATTTCCCTGACAACCAACTGATGACATTTCTGGTTTCTTAAATCTCTCTAATGAGATCCTTAGCAGTCCAAATCATTCTCTCCAGGAAGACTTTCCTGGCTTTCTTAGCTGAGGGGCTCTCTCAGACCTTCTCTAAAGATCTCTAATTGACTTCTCTCTTTACATATTTTATCTCTCTGAGTAGAATGTAAGTGCCTGGTAGGCAGAGTCTAATTCCTCTTTTGAATCCATATGCCTTTGAATCCAGTGCCCAGGACATGGTAGGTGCTGATTACAAATGCTTATTGGATTGGGTCCCTAAGGATGAGGAGGCTGCATTAAAAAAAAAAAGTTAAGAGGAAATGAAAATAATATAGCTTCCCTGAGCCATTATTTACAGTATCATCATGGAATTGGAAAAGTAGAATGTTGCCACAAATTCTGGCATATAACTGTGTATGAGGATGACTGTATGAAAATTTATTTTGTCTTATTCAAAAATAAAAACATGGAAGCCATCAAAAGTTCCAGTGTTATTGTAGACTATTTTCAGAACAGACCCACAAGAACTTTTAACTCACTCCAGAGTGGACAAGAAGAAAGAAGAAAGAAATGGAGGAAGAAAGGCTTGGGGAGAAGAAAGAGGAAGAGAATATTAATGCAAAAATTACAAATCTGAAAAAAGTGATTCCTATTAAATTTACTCTGGCGCACATGAATATCAGTTTCTTATGTCTTGCTTTCATTTCAAACAGGGCTCTCCTCAAATTGGGCATAGACCTATATAATGGTTTCATTTAGATGCATTTTAATGACTCTGTAGGCCCCAGATAGATGGATTTACAGACATGGTATATTAAAAGGCCATTTTGAGTTTGGGATAGAAAAGACCTTTAATTTATAGCTCTAGAAAAATATCTATTCCATGATTCAAAGATCCTTGTGGATTATAAAAGAGGAAACTCCTAACAGAAAAGGAATTATTCACCACATTATTAAACATGACAAAAAGCTTCTGAATTGGAGCTTAAAATGGGCTATTTAAGATTCCAGCAATCCCTGGGACTTTGGCAACAAAAATGTTCAAAAGCCTTTTATAGTTGCTGTCAGATTTCTGTACAGCATTTGAGATTCCTGTGAACTTATTTATATAACAAGCTAAAACCTGAAGCCAACTTGAAAGTCTTTCTATTCTAATTACATAGAATTGGAAATGCCTAGGAATGAAGTTCAGTGTTCTCTCTGGAATATTGTTCTAAAATGAGGGTTTTAGGAATTGGGGAGCTGGGCTGGAGGTAGGAAAGAATCATTGTTACGGCTTAGAAACAGCAGCCCTCACCGCCGATATACAAACTATATTTTGGTAAAGTGGTTTCTAAGAGCTGCTATTTAGATAGTCAATCTACCAGCAGCACAGCCTAAATCACTACTAGCTCTGTTCCCTGGGGTCCCCTCCAGTAGCTGGTTTCGGAAACAGGATCATTCCCACAGAATCAAAGAGTAGATAAAGTTCAGGATAGTGTGACCCAACTGGGTGGCAGTTGGCTGGAGTCCCTCGTTTAGTGCTGCCCCAGAATCGCTGGGTCACCTTGAGTAAATTGTTTGAGCTTTTTCAGCCTCAGAATTGCAATTTTATACCTGGAGTTCTCTATCACTTATGGAGCAAAAGTAATGAGCAAATAGATGAGAAGTGTTTGGAAGATACTCCAGGCGTGCATGTATGCAAATGCAAACACACACACACACACACACACACACACACAAGACAAGGTTCTGTAATGGAAAGAGCACTGGATTTGTATTTGGAAAATCCAGGTTCTCCAACGGACCATGGGTTATCTCTTTGGGTCTCAGTTGCCTCATCCATAAAATGTAGAGTTCTAAACTAGATGGTGTCTAAAATCTTTCGAATACTTTATCAGTGATCCAAAGTGCTTTATTTCTAAGTTTGGCACATTACCTGTTTGGATCCCATAATACAGTTTCCCATAGAAACAAACCAACAAAACATTCATTAAGCACCTATGATATGCCAGGTTTTGTGCTAGGTGTAAGGTATCCGATACAAATACTTAGAAATAACATCTCCCCTTTCTGGGGAGTGACCCCAAAGAGTACTTGGGGTGTTCTGACAACTGGAAGATTTTGTACAGTGCAGCTGACCCCATCAGAATGCTGCTGGTCTGATGCTGGAGAGGGAAGGGAAGGAAAGGCAGAGAAGATTCAGTGGTGGCAGCTCTTCACACATCCATGTAACTCATACATCAGCAATTCAGAAATTGAGGATCACTGCCACATAAGCTCAGAACCTGAAGAGACCTTAGTGAAGATCTGCTCCCATCCCATCATTTTATCCATGAGATCCAGAGGAGGAAGGGATTTGCCTGAGGTTAAAAGTCAAGTCCTCTGACTTCAAAGCAGGGGCTACTCCATCATGCCCTACAGAAACTCTCTACCTTCTTGAATTCACTGATGAGGATGATGTTGGTAATGGTGACTAGGAGCATCAATGCAATTCATCACCACTCCCTCATTCTAGCAACTTAAAAAACAGACAAAAAAATTCTTTATACTTTGAATAAGAACATAATTGCTCTTATTTTCTTTCTTGCTTTTCTTATTTTTTTAATGTAATAACCAAGTAATCAATAAATGTACAAGAGATAAAAATCTTACTTAGCATTTACTTAAATTACTTAGCATTTAACAAGGTAAAACTAAATGAATCAACAAATGAGTAAACAAAATATTTTTATTGTCTCCTTCCTTCTTTCATTCCTTTCTTCCCTCCTCCCTCCTTTCTTTCCTTCTTTCCCCTCCTTTCTTTTCCTGATTCTTCCCTTTCATTTTTCCTTCCTTCCTCCTTCCTTCCTTCCTTCCTTCCTTCCTCCTTCCTTCCTTCCTTCCTTCCTTCCTTCCTTCCTTCCTTCCTTCCTTCCTTCCTTCCTTCCTTCCTTCCTTCCTTTCTTTTTTCATTTCCCCCCTCTTCTACATTAATACAGTTCTGATTCTGTTAATTTTGGTCTGTATCACTTTCAATGGGAGTTTGCCTATTTACTTGCATGTGACAAAATTTATCATCTTCCACCACCATAACATTACATTACATTTATTATACTACCTTTTATTCCCCAATGTCAGAGACATGTAGGTTGCTACAGATTTTCTTTAAAAAAAAAAGTAGCTATGTATATTTTTGTGTGAATGGTTTCTTTTCAGTTCTTTTTCTTTGTGTGGTTTTTCAGGAATTAGGGGCAAGCAATGGAAATACTTGCTTAAAAGGTTAGATTGGTTTTATGACATTTATTACATAATGTCATATTCCTCTACAAAATGTTAGCATCAATAGTTGTGCCAACAGTGTATTAGAATTCCTATCTCTTAAAAATGGATTTTTATCTCTGTCCCTGCCCCCCTTCTTGCTATTCTTTCATTCTAGTGGGTATAAGGTGGTATTTTAAGGTTGCATTGATTTGCATTTATTTTATTATTGAAGAATTTGAGCATCTTTTTACATAGCTATCAATAGGTTTTGTTCCCTCCTTTAAAACTTGTGTATTCATGTCCTTTGAAAATTGTCCCTCTGGGGAGTGTATTTTGTTAGTCCTATAGATAGGCTGATAGTTCCTCATAAATACAGGATGTCAGACTTTTATTTCATATATTGTCTCTTAAGATTGTTTCCTAATCTATTTTTTATATTTGTTGTTTTTGTTGAACAAAAATATAATTAAAATATAATTATAAAAATATAATGTGCTTTTGTCTTTAATGAAACAAATTTTTAAATTAAAAATCCCTTTTCTCATTCAATTATATTTTTTAAAAAATTAGTATTTAGATCACAAATTCAGTCAGAATTTAATATAGCATACATGTGTAAGTCCAAAAGTCTTTCCTATAATTTTTATATTTTATTAAATGGTGAGCATGAGTTTGCTGGACCACAATCCTTTTCATTTGTTTCTTTAAAATTTGTTTGTTTGACATCAGATTTGACGTTTGACATCAGAGTCATTTTTAAATACAGTTGGGTCCAGGTTAATGCAAAGAATAAATTCCCCAGAAGTGGTCACATAGATTGAAATTCAAACTATTAGAAGTTCTAATTATGTAAAATATGGTCATTGGTTCCATTCAAATGTAAATATTTGGTGCAAATTCACATAATGCCACCACTTCTCAGGATTCATTATTCCCACTAATCAGGAAATAACTGCATATCCTTCCCCCCAATTCCACCCCCCCATCCCCCAGCAAGTTATCTTTTATAACAAAGATTTTAAAAGAGGAAAGTGTAGCAACATTGCATATCTGTCCAACGAAAGGAAGGAGAAAAATTTTCATAACATGACATTTCTTTCTGCAATGAATGTGAGGGCACAAGAGAAGCATGGGGAGATTGATATGAACTGATAGCAGTGAATTAAGCAGAACCAGGAAAACAGCAATGTAAAGGGAAAGAGACACAGTAATGACAAAACACCATCTTTAACCACAACAAAACCCCAACCAAATGAAGGCTATTATTCTAAAGACCAAACACCACTCTTCAATATATAATAGTATCTATTCCTGTCTTCTCTATTCTGTTCTATTGATCAATTTTTCTTTCCTTTTCCCAGTACCAGACAGGTCTGACATTGACAGTGCCCATCCAGAAGTCTTCTTTTTTATAGTTCTTAATTCTCATGTCCTTCAAATTTTCCTATGAATTTTTTTATTTTTTTTTTTATCACTTTGTCTAATTCTATGAAATAACCTACTGGTATTTTGATTGGTATTGCATTAAGTAGCCAGGCTCACTTTGGAGGGATTGACATTATTACTCTATTTACTCAAGCTAACTTCAAGGCTCCATTTTTTCAGTTCTTTGATTTCTTCAAAAGTATTTGTCTTAATTGGTTAATCTTCAAATATTTGATAAATTTTTTTGTCATTATAAAGGCAATTAATTTCTCTTTCTCTCAATTCCTCTTTCTTTGTGGTTGTGGTATTTAGAAATGCAGGTAATGTTTGTTGGTTTATCTTGTATTTCATTATTTTTCCTGGGTTTTCTAAGTACACAATTATGTGTTAACAAATTGTGTTTGTTCCTTTTTCAAATGCTTTTTCTTTTAAGATGATTTTATTAGTAATAAAAGGGTCATGAGAGTGAACATCCTTTATATGCATTTAATATATATTGATATGCATAACATAATATATGATATATGAATATAAGTATGTATGTACATGAATATACTTATAGAGAGAAGAGACAGGTTTTTATTGATTTGTCTACATGTTTTCTTCCCACATTGAGTATAAGCTCCTGTAATGTCAATGGGAATTAAGATGTCCCTGCCCATTAATAGGCCTCACTGAAAACTTGCTTAGGGGAAGCTGGCTTGTAGGAAGGTTTTCATACCTTTTGTTAATTTCTAATTATGCACTGAATCAGGAGAGTTGTGATGCCCTCTGGCTCTAAAAAGGGCATATATACTCTTGAGGTTGGCATTTTGCTCTAAGGCTTACTCACTGGAAAAGTGTTCTTGTGATTGGACCAGATGAGACTCTGGGTAGCCATTAAGGAGCCTCAGGTTTTGAAAAAACCAGATACTAGTGCTTTTCTCCCTGGTAACTATGTATGTATTGCCTTGGTCAGACAGTTGGATCTGTCTTTTGATCTGAGCTAATTTCTCAGACAGAAGCCCTGTCTGTTGATCTTTATTTCTCTGCTTGTATTTTCTCTGTATTTTTCTGTTTATGTTTTCTCTGGAGTTCAGGGTGCTGACTTTTCCTCTGTGAATGTAATTAAAAAAAAAGTTTGTTGACTCTTTAAATAGGTTTCTATCCTAGAAAAGCAGATCTAAGAACCTGTACTAGCACCATCCTGGGTGTGCTGGTGTGGTTTACACTACAGCTCCATGAGGACAAGAACTATTTCATTTTTGGCTTTGTTTCCTCATTGCCTAGCATAATGCACTTAATAAATACTTATTGACTGATGGATCAATTGTGATAGAAAGAGAGAGATTTTTCATAATTCTTTTTTTCTTTTTTTTTTTAATTTTAATTTATTTTCTTGGTTACATCATTCATTTCCACAAGGTTTTGAGTTACAAATTTTCTCCCCTTTTT
>JAQQSW010012443.1:0-12524 GCA_028646575.1 Pseudocheirus occidentalis
CCCACGCTGCAATCTGCAGGCCAAGAGCTCTGAAGCAGCCATGTGGAGGCACCTATAGGGTCACCACCTCTGCTGCTTTCTTGCCCTGGAGGCAGTTTGGCTGGACCACTTTTCTCCCCCAAATTTAGCTGAGTTCTACTGACCTTTCACTTTGTCCTTGGCTCTTATGGGTTGATAGTTCTAGAAACTCCCACAGCTGCTGGTGATCCACTCTCTGAAATGCTCCAGCCATGGCTTGTCCTATCTGCCCTGGGCTAAAGCTGTGGGTTAATGCCAAGCTGGTCTCCCAGAGCTCTGCAATGAACCCTTCCTGTTCACCTGTTGGACTGCCTTCAATGGGAGCTTTGTTTCTCTGTCATTTTGTGGGTTCTGGAGCTCTAAGGCTGGTTTGGAGTCATATTTTAATAGGTATTTGAGGTGGTTAGGGGGGGAGCTCATGGAGTTCCCCTGCTTCTACACCACCATCTTGACTCTGCATGCAGTTATTTTTTAATGAAATTTCTCTCTCTTCTTGCTTGCTTTTCTTGGTAATATTTGGAAATACTAATGACTTGTGTGGGTTTATTTTGTATTCTACAACTTTAGTAAAGTTGTTCAAAACTCAAAAGTGAGTTTGGCTCACTTTTTAATTGACTCTCCAGGGTTCTCATCATATGCAAAAAGGTGATGGTTTTTCTTGTTGCCTATTCTTATTCCTTCAATTTCCTTTTCTTGTCTCATTACTATAGCTCACATTTCTAACAAATATTGAATAATAATGATGATGGTGGACTTCACTCCTGATTTTACTGGGAAAACTTCTGATATATCCCATTACAAATCATGCTTGCCCTTGGTTTTAGATAGATACTACTTACCATGCTAATAAAAGCTGCAATTATTCCTATGTTTTCTGGTGTTTTTAATAGAAAAGGGTTTTTATATTTTGTCAAGAGCCTTCCCTGTATCTGCTAACATAATCATATGATTTAAGCTAGTTTTGTTATTAATAAGCTATATTGAACTAACCCTGAGTTCCTGGTATGAATCCAGCCTAGTCACAGTATGCAATCTTTGTGATATATTGCTGTAATTTCCTTGGTGGTATTTTATTTATTTATTTTTATCAATAGTAATTAGGGAAAATGATTTCTAGTTATCTTTCT
Organism: Pseudocheirus occidentalis; assembly: GCA_028646575.1. Lineage (NCBI taxonomy): Eukaryota > Metazoa > Chordata > Mammalia > Diprotodontia > Pseudocheiridae > Pseudocheirus > Pseudocheirus occidentalis. The sequence continues at coordinate 1,146 of JAQQSW010012443.1, forward strand.
CTGTTTTGGCTGTCCCTGGTTTAGGTATCAAAATCATATTTGAGTTATGGAAGGAATTTGGTAGAAATCTTCAATTAAGTTCAGGTGATTTTACTGTTTTCTTTTTAACAAAGTCCTGAAAGTCTGACAGGTCATTAAATGTCCGTTTTGTTTTCCATTCAGAATTATGTTTACCTTTGCTGGGCATGATATTTTTGGCCAGAACACCAGTTCTTTTGATCTTTGCCATATAGTTTTCTAATATCTGTTGTCTTTTAGTGTCACTTGCTAGGTGTTGTGTGATTCTAATTGTGGCACAGCCATAATTAATTCTTTTTCTTGTTGCTCATAATATTTTATCCTTGAGCTGGGGGTTTTGGAATTTGACTATCGTATTTCTGTGGGTTTTCCTCATAGGATCTCTTTCGGGTGGTGATTGGTAGATTTTTTTTTCTATTTCTACTTTCCCCTCTTATTCTCATGTTTTGGGATAATTTTATTTATTTCTTGTATTATTGTATCAAGAGTCTTTTTTTCACCTCATAGCTTTCAGGTAGTACAATTATTCTTATGTTTTTTCTTCTTGGTCTATTCTCCATATCAGTTATTTTTCTTATGAGACCTTTTATATTCTCTTTTATTTTTTTATTCTTTATATTTTGTTTTATTATTTCTTGATCTCTTATAACTTTGCTGGCTTCTCCTTGCCCAATTCTAATTTTCAGGGAGACATTTTCTTCCTCTTTTTTTTGTAGGGCAGCTGGTGTTAAGTGCATTGCCCAAGGTCACATGGCTAGTTTTTTGTTAAGTATCTGAGGCCAAATTTGAACTCACATCCTCCTGACTCCAGGGCTAGTGCTTTATTCTCTGTGCCACCTAGTCGCCCCCCCAGAGACATTTTCTTCCTTAAGATTCTGGATCTCCTTTTCTAATTGGTTGGCTGTCTTTTCATAATCTTCTTGTTTTTCTTGGGGGTTTTTTTGTGTGTTTTTGTTTTGTTTTGTTTTTCCTCAGTCTTTCTCATTTGATTTTTAAAAGTCTTTTAAAAGTTCTTCTACAAATTCTTTTTGAGTAGATGACCATTTGCCATTTCTCTTCAGGGTTGAAGAGTGGTTTTTTACCTCAATATCTTCCTCTGAAGATGAACTGCAGTATTCTCTACTCCCATAGTAACTCTTCTATGGTTGAATATTTTCTCCTTTGCCCCTGCATTCTTTTTATTTGTAGTAGCTTAAATTTTTGTAATCACCTCTAGTCCTGGGATATGGAGAATGGTGCCTCTGACCTCAGATCCTTCTTCAGTTCTCCCCTCTAGCTTAGAACTAAAACCACGACCTCTAGCATATTGTAAGTGCCCACAACCAGTGGGGTTCTCACCCCACTGTTTCTACACTCACCATGTATGTGCTGGTCCCTTCTTGACCAAGACCGCATTTCAGGAGCAGAACTGGGTCTGGTGTTCCTTGTCAGTAGAGGTTCCCTCAACCTTCCTGGGCTCACACACCAAACTCCCCTTACCATCCCAGGGGTAAAAGTTCCTGTGGCTGGAGCCAAGGTAGCCTCCTCATCCAGCTAACACCAGGTCTTGCCACTTATTATTTAAATAGACCTAGGAATTAACCTGAAGGTGTTTACTGTTTAGAGGAACCAAACCTTGTCCTGGGATTTTTCTTCAGATCTTCTCTGATTGTCCCAGAGGGATCCTGTTCTGCTCCTACTCTTATTTTTACCACTCTGTGTTCACTGCAAGGCACTATTTCATCTCTTTTGTCGGCAAAATCTCGAGAGCTTGGTTTTTTCCAACCTACTATGCCATCTTCCCAGAATCCTCTCCCTCGAATTTCAAATTTCCTATTCAGATATGGTCTCTTCATCAGGAATGTTTGAAATTCCTCTTTTTTTTATGTGCAGCTTTTCGCTTGTAAGATTATACTCAGTTTTGCCATGTACATTATTCTTAGCTGTAATCCTTATTCCTTTGCTTTCTGGAATATCATATTCCAAGCCTTCTTTGCCCTTGCAGTTGTATCTGCTAAATCTTCTGTGATCCTGACTGTAGCTCTATGGTATTTTAATTATTTCTTTCTGGTTCCTTTCAAGATTTTTCTCTTGATCTTAGAGCTCTGAATTTTGGTTATAATACTCCTGAGAGTTCTCACTTTGGAATTTCTTTCAAGTGGATTCTTTGAATTTCTATTTTACTCTCTGGATCTAAGATACTAAGGAAATTTCCCTTTACAGTTTCTCAAAATATTATGTCTAGGCTCCACTTTATCATAATTTTAAAGTGTTCTAATACTTCTTAAATTATCTGCCTGAGATCTATTTTCCAGGTGAGTTGTTCCAATAACATTTTACATTTTCTACTTTTTCCAGTTTTTTAAACTTTGTTTTATTGTTTCTCAGTGTCTCTGGGAGCCTTTTGCTTCTACATGAACAATTCTGATTTTTAAGAAATTATTTTATTCAGTACTTTTGTGGTCCTTTTGATTGGACTTCTAATTTTCTTTTCATAATTTTCTTGCAGAGCTCTCATTTCTTTTCCCAATTTTCCCTCTATCACTCTTATTGAAAATTTTTTCTGCTCTTTTTCTAGCTCTCTCTTTAACTCTTCTAGGAATTCTTGTTGGGCTTATGTCCAATCTGCATTTTTAATTGAGATTTTCCTTGTAGATGTTTTGGGGTCATTGTCTTCTTCTGAGTTTGTGGCTTGAGCTTCTCTGTCACCATAGTAGCATTTAGTGGTCAGGTTCTTTTATTGTTGTTGCTGTTTGCTCATTTTTCTAGTCAATTTTTTCACTTTTAACTTTATATTTGAGTTGGGCTCTGATCACCTCTAGTGGTGGGGGGGTGGGGATATCTGGCCTGAGCATCTGTCTTTTATTGTCCTTCTTCTGCCTTTACAACTCAGTGTGGGCCTGCAAAATTTCAGCAGTTTCAAAGTGGTGTGATCTATGAGAAGTCTGATCATGGCCTTCTTGGTCTGCCCTCTGGTCCTTATCCATGAAGAGTCCCTGCTCCCTCATGACCACAATCACTTTTCTCTGCCAAAGCTATGATCTAGAACTTCGTAATGAGCAACAGAATTGCCAGATGGCACCTGTTTCTACTTCCAAAACTATTACAGTCATCCCCTTGAATCTCTTTACAATTGAGTGTTTAGGCCCTTTTAGCATACTGGGCTATTCCTGGTACCCTACTCCTGCCATAGCTTATAGATGGTATCACTTCTACTGTGCTGTGCTCAGTAGAAGGCCACCAGTCCATTATCCACAGAACTCTCTCTGTGGCTTCCTGAGATGCCTGGGCTAGGAGAAATGACTCATTTTTTCTTGGCTTTCCCACACAGAATTTGGTCTGGTACATTTTTATAGTTATTGTACAGGGTGTATATTAAGAAAGCTTGACAAAAGTGCTGGCTTCACTCTGCCATCTTAGTTCCATTGCTCTCCTCCACTCTCTTGGAAAAGCACAAAGCAGTACTTAGGGAGCCAGTCAAGGAAAAAGATAGTTCTGACAAGTTTGATATCTAGCCATTGAGAAGCAAGGTAGTTATGGAAGAAGAACCAAGCTCTTGAAAAAAAATAGTTATAGAAGAAGAATCCAGTTTTTGAGAGGGAGTCATTCTTTGCCCCTTCTGGTTAGAGAATTTATCTTTCTTCTTCTGCTTCTATTTGCCATGATGCCTTGTAGCAGACCTACTCACCCAGTAGGCAATGCTCCTCACCTATTCAGTAATAAAGAGTACATCCAGGGAGTACAGTGGAATGACATATCCTGCAAAAATGCTATACATAGAGAGAAAAAAAAAACATGAAGACGCTTTGAGAAAATGAAGGGCATTAGAGCTCTGTGTCTTCAGAGGCATGGATGGCTTTGGTCACATATATTTCTTAAGTGTAACTTCTCTACAAATGTATTCTCTGTATCTATGCCTATTTTTCCTACTGATGCTATTTGTAGATGGAAGAGCATGCTTTATAAGTTTATGGGGGAAATGTATCTTCTGACTGACAATTAAAAGTAAATGCATCTTTTGGGGCTCATAAACTATATTAGAAATATAGCACCTTTGGGGGATCATGAACTGTATTAGAAATGGAAACTCAAAGAATACATTAAGCCTGAAGCAATTCTCCCCCAAGGGAGGCCCAAACTGCAAGTAGAAGTTGTTCATGTAAGTCCTAGACACTACATATAGAATACAAGTATAAATTATTTATAAGAAACTGTGTACAGATGATATGAAGAAAATAAAATTTTGGAGAGATATCGATTATTTAGAGTTCGGCCACATATAAAAATGATAATACTGTCTAAATTAATTAGTGGATTTAGTGCAATACAAATTTTACCACCAAGGGATTACTTTATAGATCTAGATAAAATAATAAAATTTAATCTAAAGAAAAAAGATTTAAAATATCAAGTGAAATAATTTAAAGAGCAGAAATTAAGAAAGGATAAATAATGTCAGTGGGTCTCAAATTCTATCATAAAGCAATAATTAACAAAACTTTTTGATACTATTTAAATATAGAAAATGTGATCAATGAAACAGATCAGGCAAAGAAGACTCAAAAGCAACTGAATATAATAATTTTGTGTTCAATTAGAAAAAAGAAGAGAAACTATTGGGAAAAAAAGCCCTACTCAGTGGAGAACTGCCAGGAAAACTGGAAAGCAGTTTGAGAGAAATCAGGTTTAGTCTATTACTTTACTCATTATATGCCACAATAAGATTATATACATATATACACATACATATACATGTATGTGCATGTATGTACATATATTTGTATGTGTGTACAGATAGATTGTATAGATATAATCTATCTGTACACACATACACACATATATGCCATTTAAAAGCAATTAAAGAATGGGAGGAAGAACTTTGCATAATGATTGCTAGAGAGAGAATTTGTAACCAAATATGAGATAGAACAAATCATAATGGACAAAACAGGCAATTTTGATTACACAAAATCAAAAATATTTTGCAGAAATAAAATCATTACAGTGAGCACATAGTATAGATTCTCTATTGGACAAGTTACCCTCTCCTTCACTGTTATTGTACCTAACCACAAGCACCTTAAGGAAAGCCATCCATGAAGCAACAGAGGAGAAAGCTAGCTCTACCCCAGAGATGAGAACCCGAGGCCTTGTTGGGCCCAAGATGAGTTTTTTTCTTTTTCCTACTTCCAGCTTACTATATGGCTAGAACAAAATGACTTCAGGAGATATGCAGCAAAATTTCACCACCGCACCATTTTACAGATAAGAAAACTGGAAGCCAGGGAGTTTAAGATCTGTCCAAGGTCACAGTATCAGAGGTAGGCTTGAATAGCTTTTCTTTGACTCTAAAGTCAGTACTCTTTCCACTTCATCACATTTCCTCCTGTGGGAAAAAAGAATGGGAAGAAAAGAAGAGTTGAGCTTAAAAAGAAGAAGAAAATTGCAACTTTGGAGGGAAAAGGTGACTTGGCGGAGTTTAACCTAATGAACCAGGTCAAAGATTAAACTGGGGGAGGGGAAATTTGGCAAATTTGGCAAAAATCAAGGAAAGTCTTAAGGAGAATAATTTCTATTTGCCCCTAATATTTGTCTGGATTCTACCAGGTCAAAAGAGAAGTAGGATCAGTGACAAGTAAGAAGGGTACAAGAAGATCAAGGAGAATCAATGAGGATAATGGAGATGAATGTGAAGAGGTTGACTCCAGAAGGTGAGGGAGAAGGCAGTTGGAACCACAAGGTAAGGTAAGTAAGAAAAGTTAGGTGGAACATTTCGAGGATAAAGGACATTTGGGATATTGGTAGATGGGGCAAGTTGATGAAAGAGATAGAAGCTGGGCATAAGGCTAAAGAGGAGGAGACTGTGGTCATCAAGTGTTTGAGACCCAAGAAATGAAGTTGAGTGGCTTTGTCAAATAATTAGCAGGTGATTCTTAAAAATTTTAACCAGGTCATTAAAGATGAGGCATAAATACCTAGAACTATTTTTTTAACCAGACTGTATCTTGACCATTATATAGAATAGGGGAAATCATGTAATGACCCTATAATTGAATGTTTCATGTTTGTATTTCTGGCACAGAAAAATTACTCTTACTTGTATTCTCAGTACCAGGTTTCTCAAAAATATTACGGCAATTTTAAGTTAGTAAATCTTAAAACACCCTATTTAGGTTGATCTCTTTCTGAAGGAGAACATGAAGAGATGGTTTGTTAGAGAGAATAAAATGTTCCTAAAGGAAACAGAAGTGAAGGTTTCATAAGAAAGGGGAAGAATCTGAGGTGAAAGAGGGTAAATTTTACCCTTTTCATGATGTTGGAGAGCAGGAAAGTGGTACAAAGAAAAGAAAAGGAAACAAAGGAACACATTCAATTAGAGGTTAAAAATAGATTTGATATCAGCTTGACTAACATGACAAAACAGTAAAATGGTAAATGTTGGAGAAGATGTGGGAAAATTGGAACGCTAATTCATTGTTGATGGAGCTGTGAGATGATCCAACAATTCTGAAGAACAATTTGAAACTATGCCCACAGGGCTATAAAAATGTACATACCCTTTGATGCAGCAATATCACTTGTAATGCTGTATCCCAAAGAGATCATAAAAATGGGAAAAGGACCTGCATGTACAAAAATATTTATTGCAGTTCTCTTTGTGGTGGCCAATAACTGGAAATTGAGGGAATGCCTATCAATTGGGGAATGGTTGAACAAGTTGTGGTATGTGAATGTAATGGATTACTATTATTCCATAAGAAATGACAAGTGGGCAAATTTCAGAAAAGCCTGCATAGACATGCATAAACTGATGCTGAGTGAAGTGAGGAGAACCAGGAGAACATTGTACACAGTAACAACTGCAGTGTGTGATGGCAGATTTTGATAAACTTAGCCCTTCTCAGCAATGCAAGGACCTAAAGCAATTCCAAAGAACTCATGATGGAAAATACCATCCATATCCAGAGAAAGAACTATGGAGTCTGAATGGTTTCTCCCATTTGTTATAATTTTTCTATACAACATGACTAATGTGACATTATGTTTAATAGGAATGTATGTGTAGAACCTATATCAGATTGTGTGCCATCTTGGGGAGATAGGAGGGAAAGTAGGGAGAGAAAATTTGAAATTTATGAAAGTGAATGTTGAAAACTAAAAATAAATTAACTTAATTTTTAAAATAGATTTGAAGTTCTTTCTAAGGGGATTGTGTGGAAACTTTCAGGAGGAAGAAACTGTTTGTCCTTTGAAGCATGATAAAGTAGAACTTCTGAAGTTATCAGGTGAGAAATCCTTCAGTAAGGTTCAGAGGAAGAATAGATAAGTAGTAGGAGTTAGAATTCCCTGATCAAGAGTACTGGGGCAGTTATTTGTTGACCTAATAACAACGATAGAGAAGTTCGTTGTCATCCTCAGATGTGTATTCAAGATGTATCAGAGAAACTCCCAAACTTATCAAAACGGCTGACAACTCCCAATTTATGATTCATGTGGACACAAGAGATACTGCCAGAAGGAACTGAAAAAGTATTGCCAATGATTATCAAGTACTGCATACGTGTACAGGATATTTTTGGTCACTATTGCCCATTGAAGGCAAGGGATGCAGAAAAGAAAAATCAATTTGGGAGGTTAATAATTGGCTAAAAAGATAGTATGGGATTAAAACTTCTGAACTGAGTTTAAAACAAAAGGATAGCAAATATCTGGTTAAAGATAGAGATGAAATACACTGAACAAAGGTAGGTGAGAATATCTTACAAATTTATTGAAAAGATCTTTCAAATTGAAAAGTTATAGGAGGGAGATGACTGCCTGTGAATGTCTCCTGCATTAGATATTATATAAAGAAACTAAAAAGAAGGAAGAATAATTACAGTTGAAACAGCTTGAAGTTCACAGGGAAAAAAATCCCCCCTCCCAAAAAAACTCACTAGTAAAAGACATTTAATGCCTGTACACAAATCCCCAAAGTTTAGGCAACAAACAAGAAAAACTAGAAGTCCCAAGGCAAGGAAGGAGGCAAATTTACATCCTAGACATCACTGACACTTGTAGAAAGGAATAAAATCTGACTTTACCGTGACTCTGACATCTTATTCAAATGAAACAACAGAGGTTAAAAAAAAGTGGGGAGGGGGAGAGATAACTAAACATGTATTTTAAGAAGACTTATTCATGTGAAATCAGAAATACATAATGGGGCAACAAAACAAAGTATATTTAGGTGAAAGCCAACAAAGGAAGAAACAGTAATGTTGTCTTTGGAGCATCATATGACTTTTATAGAAAGAAGAGATCAATGCAGCATATGGAAAACAGATTGCAACTCTGGCAGAGAGATACAAAAGCTTAGCAACTAGAGACTTCAGTTTTTCAACGATTCTTCAGTTATAGAGACATCAGCTAGAGTTCTCTTCCTCATTCTAATTTGTCCCTTTCTCACTTATCTCACTGTCTTTCTGTCTGTCTCTCTCTGTGTCCCTGTCTTTCTATTTCTCTCTCCCCGCAAGCGGCAGCTAATAATTTCTTGACTTGACAAAGATAAATATACTCAAGAAGTGAAAATTCTATTATGGATCTGATTCTCACTAACATAAAGGAACTAGTTGCAGAGTTGGAAATGATGGTAAGCCTGAGAAAATCTAGGTATAATCTGATATACACCCTCAATTTTGGGAAAGCAGCTTTCAAAGTTCAAGGAAAAACTAGCTTAGGTCCCATGTACTGAAGTGCTACAGGGGAAATTATCCCCAAAACATTGAGGAGTGATCAAGAATAAAAGTAGGAGAGTTCAGAGGACAGGCAGATTTAATTAGAAAATGGTGCCATGAGTTTGAGGCATTTTGAAGGTAAGAAAATAACAAAATTACTGTGATACTTCACTATAAAAATAAGAGCTATATCTCACAATGCTATCATATTAAGAAAAATAAACAATTCCTCCCTCCTTGCATCCATTACTTCAGAAAGTCATGTCTCTCCAAACAAGCATAACCCTAATTCCTACCTCTTAATGATGATGCCAACACATGTTGTTTCTATAATAAAATTCAAGGAAATAGCAAAGCAAAGAGATGCTGACAATACCAAATGATGGATAAGCATCTCCATTTTGGAAAAAAAAATACATCAGGGTATCTGCCAGAATACATCTGTTAAAAATTTAATTTAACAGTTTTCTAATAGTACAATAAGAAGAGTGTTGGATTTGGATCTGAGAACCCAAATTTAAACCCCAGCTTCTGGTATTTGCTATCTGCATGTGTGGCCTTGGGCTTCAACTCTCTCTTTTGTAAAATGAGAAGATTGGACTAGAATCTAGGCATCTGCTAGAAGGTGTTTAAGTTCTCCTTCTACTTTAAATCTAGAAACCTATGACTTTAAAATATTTTATTTTTAAAAATAATTTCCTATTTTAACATTATTCATTGACCACCCCTGCTTGATTGTTATTAACATTTACATTCTGGTGAATAAAATGGCTTAACATTTCAGTTGTGCCTTCTCTTTCCATTAGGATTTTTGACTCATTTCTCCATCCTCATTTGCTTTTCTTTTCATGGTCATAGCAAGTAGTATTTTTCACACTTTGCATTTAACAAGAGGCTTTTCAGATTTCTCTATCCATCTCATACCTGTTCATTTTAATTGCTTTATAACATTCAATTCACAATAAAATTCTAGACTTTAACTCTTCCCTCCCATTGAACATTTAGATTGATTCTACTCATTTTTGTTTTGCAGTTGTAAACAATACCACTTTTAAAGTCTTTTAATATATAGTTGTTTTCTATTTTTTTGTATACTCATAGTACATTGTAACTGAATTATCATTTCAAAAGGGAATAATTATTTAGGTAGCTTTTACTGCTTACTGACAGATTGTTCTCCAGAAAGTACTCCAGCAAGGAATGAGTAGAAAGACTGTATTTTAAATGGAAGATGAATGAGTGAAGTGTCAAGCTCATTAACTTTTCAGAGATATTGTAGACAATGCATACTACTTGAATTGGTGATTATGAAATCATCAACTGGATGAATACATTGATTTTCTTTTGGTTGTACGAAAGAGGCATTCATAGGGTCATAATGAACATAACTGAGTTCCTAAGGCAGGGGTGGGGAACTTGAGACCTTGATGCCACATGTGTCAAAAGGCCACACTTAAAGATCTAGAAGGCCACACATGTTCTCAAGGCCACAGGTTCCCCAGCCCTGACCTAAGGAATACTTAGGTATTATTATAATATATAATATATTATATAATAAAATATAATACCCTGACCTAGAAATACTTCTGGAGCCCAATATAGAAGCTCAATCACAAACTACAGGACTTTCTTGTGTTTGATCTTCTATATTGGGCTCCAGAAGTATTTCTAGGTTTCAAAAGCCTGACAAATATGCATCATTACCCCCTCCTTTTAACTCTCTAATCTATCACCTGTGAGAGTTCTAGACCTATATCCATCGTGGAGGGTGGGGGATCAGGGAGTATGTGTGCGTGCATTTTTAAATTTCCTCCCTTTTAACTTTCTTGAGGCTCAGCTTCATAAATAAGTCTCTTAATGGGAATTCTGTAGGTGAGAATAGATTTCTTTATACTGATTTCTCAATTTAATTCTGGGGTTTGTTTAGCTTATCACTCACCTTGTGGTAAGGAATATATACTATCTTTGGAGGGAGTCCTGGGAAGACAAAAAAGAAAAAGAAAGGACAGGAAGGAAGAGAAGGCAAGAGGAAGGAAAGAAGGAAAGAAGGAACGTATTTAGTTGTTCTTACAAATCAAATGGTGAATAATATATGTGCATTTAGAAAGAACTCCCACATTCGTTAACTGAAAAAAGAAAGATCAATCATAAAAATGGGAAATGGACCCACATGTACAAAAATATTTATAACAGCTCTTTATCAAATAGGAAAGAACTGGAAATTAAGGGGATGTCAATCAATTGGGGAATGATTGAGCAAGTTGTTGTATATGAAGGAATGGAAGACTATTGTTCCATAAGAAATGATGAGCAGGTAGATTTCAGAAAAACCTGGACTTTCATAAATTGATGCTGAATGAACTGAGCAGAACTAGAAAAACATTGTACATAGCAACAGCAACATTGTGCAATGACCAACCTTACTAGACTTCGTTCTTCTCAGCAATGCAATTATCTAGGTCAATTCCAAAAGACTTAAGATGGAAAATGCTATTCACATCCAGAGAAAGAACTGTCAAGTCTGAATGCAGATCAAAGCATACTCTTTTCTCCTCTTTTTTTTTGCTTTTATCTTTCTTATGGTTTTCCTCCTTTTGTTCTGATTCTTTTTTCACAACATGACTAATGTGGAAATATGTTTAATATGATCATACATACATACATA
>JAQQSW010012444.1:0-12524 GCA_028646575.1 Pseudocheirus occidentalis
CCAGGTACTGGTGGATAGCGCCCAGAGAAAAGGACTGCAAAGGCCATGGTAGAGGGCTCTCCAGGAGGCCTGAGAGAAATGTTATCTCTGATACCTACCTAGGTCTGGCAGGAGGCTACTGTGTTAATTATATATACAAAAAAATGAAATAATCTTATCTGATTGGGAAGACATGATACAGACAGAAAAAGATACAAAGGAAAAGGAACATACTAAGTGTCATATATAATATTGGCAATAAATACTATAGGACTTCAAATGAGAGAGTGATCACTAGGGGCTGATATAGTTGGGGAAGACTTGAGTATATTATATGAACTGGACACTGAAGGAAGGGAAGAGTGTATAATTACAGACAATGAAAGAAGGAAAAATGGCTAACAAGCAAGAATATAATTAGTGACTAAACTGGAGAGTCTGTCTACAGGAGTCATTCCTAAATTATCTATGTGTCAACTTAAAGGGTGAGAAACCTCAGCTTTGAGGCCACACGTGGCCCTCAAATATTAGCCTTTGACTAAATCCAAACTTCACAGAAGAAGGTCTCTTAAAGACTGCAACAAAGGGCCTCAAAGGTCTTATGTGGCCTCAAGGCTGCAGGTTCCCCACTCCTATGTAACTGAGTAATTCTACCCAAGGTCAATATTAATAATAAATTAGAACAAAAGATAAAGCTAAAAGATGCTACATGCAATTATGAATGACAGCTCTTCAAACAAGCTAGTAACCTGAAAAAAGGGGAAAGGACAAAGGTAAAAACACTAATTCTGATGATTATCATTTCCTGAATGAAAACTAATGAGATCAAATTAAAGTAAAGCAGTCACAATAGGAAGAACCAAAAGGACCCAGAAGTTGTTGGAGTGAGCAAAACAGTCAATTTCCTTGCCAAGCAGATAGAGACATTACAGTAAAGGTCAATACCAGCTAAATTACAAATTCAATGCTATTGTTCTTTTGCTATGGTTTTTGGGTCAGGGTGTATAGGTCTCCCCTATACCCTTCCTCAACAGGCTTCGGGCGTCCCCGGCTCCTGCTTACTCCGGGAGAAACAGATGCACAGAAAACTCAGGACACAGGACTTGCTTCTAGCTACATTCTCTAAGCCTGGCATGGCTGGACCTCCCTCTGCCTCCGGGTAGCCTGTATTTAAGTCCTTTCTCCAGGGCCCCTGAGGACCCCTCCCCTAGCTATGCCCTCAACACAGCGAGCCAATCGTGCCTCACCCCGAAGGTGGAGAGACAATCCTGCTTATTGCAAACAGGTGCAGCCTTCGCCTTCCACCCTCAGGTGATCATGTGCACTCCTGTTAGCTGAGGATCGGTTCACCCTTCGTGAGGTATCAGAGACCCAACAAGAGACCCAACATTTTTTCTCATGTTTGGTTTTGTTTCTTTTTTTCCCATTGTTCACTCTATTGGTTACACCATTTCCAAACAACCAGACTACTGTACAATGTGAAAGTATTTGCAGAACCTATACATTTGAAACTCAAGGGATTGTGGAACTGAATTTTATAAACTAAAAGTAAATAAACAAGTCAATGGGAAAAAAGTACAAACTCATCTACAAAATGATACAGATAAATTTTGGAAATTAAGAGCAGTATCACCTCCCAAAAGACCACAAAAAAAAAAAACAAAAAAGGCCACAACAGAAGAAAAAAAATCTTCACAAACTTGTCTTGGGACCCAATTAAGCTAAATCAATACCTAAAACATTTACAGATCAAACTGAAACTAGGACAACAACTAGCATGAAAATGTTAGCAATTGCATTCCATTTCTACAACAATCTATTCTTATTATTGATAATATTGAAACTATCACATTGGATTCTTGGGACCTAATGGCCAATATGAGAAAATAGAAATGAAACCCAAAAATATAGGAAAAATGATCACATTGGAATAAGTGCTTCTATTTCAATAATTCAAGGATCTATGTTTTGGTGATAGGATCATGGAAAGTTTGGTGGAAAGGTCTTTAGGAGGAAGAGGAACTCAGCAACTTTCCAAAATCTCTGGTGATGAGTCCCTGAACTAGCTAAGTTAGCATTGTGACAATAGACTTGCCAGATTCACATCTGGAGCTTTCCCAAATTAGGATCTGCTGGTGGTACAGTGTCATAGGCTTTGAAAATACAGGGTTGTATGATGGCATCGTTTGGAGAATGGCTGACCAGAAAGTGGCATGTGAATGAAAAATAATATTATTATTCCACAAGAAACTAGGGAGGACTTGATGCGAATTGATATGAAGTGAAATGAGGTAAAATAAGAGAACATCTTATGAAATAACAAGAATGTTGTAAAGATGAAAATCTCTAAAAGACAAGAACTTTGATCAACCAAAGTTGATCCAAGAATATGGATGGCAACCGGCCACGTATACATGTTTAGACATAGTGTGGGGATTTGTTTTTCTTGACCACACACACACACACACACACACACACACACACACACACACATGCATTTGCTATAAGAGTTTTGTTTTTCTTTTTTTGTCTTCTTTGTGGGGAGGAAGATGAGAGGGAGACAAAATAAATACTTGTAAATTGAAAAATAAAATTTAATTTAAAAAGAGAAGACAGGGATATCCGTAGGTCTCAGCAAGGCAATAGAATAGGACATTAGTGGAAAGAACAAAGTATACACAGATAAAAACAGTGCTGGATGGGGCGCAGTTTTGAAACTGCTTGGGAAGTGATGTCAAAATGCAACAAAACATTGGAAATGCCACATAATTATGATGTAGAAAACACACACACACACAGTAATACCACTTTAAAAAAAGAATTTAAGAAGACATTACGTCAAGGGCATAGCCACAATGACAGAGTAGAAGCACAAACTCGGCTTGGGCTCTGGATCCAACCACTTCCAATACATGTCAAAAATGACTCTAAACAAACTTTAGAGCTACAGAACCCACAAAGAGAGAGAAAGAAACAAATATCCCGCTGAAGGCAGCCTGGCACACTGACAGCAAAGGTCTGTTGCTTTGAGCTGGGAGCTGAGTGTAGTCCTGACTGAGTTGGTTGGTTCTGGCCCCAGGGTGGCCCCCAACAGCTGTGGCCAGGGCAGACTTCAGGAGAGTGAATCAACAGCAACTGTGGTAGTTTCCAGACTTTTCAACCCATAAATGCCAAAAAGAAAGTAAAAAGTCAGGGGGAAACTCTGTTGGAAAGGTGGGGGGTAAGGGGAACAGAAGAGCTGGGTCCAGCATCCCAGGGTGAGAAGCAGCAGAGGTGCAGTGGCTGTGCAGCCCTGCCTCGTGGCTACCTCAGGAGCTCCTGGCCTGCAGATTGTAGGGAGACCAAGCAACCATTTGGAGGGTAATCACTCTTGTTTTGACCTGCTTGGATCTGTATCATGGTTTGGGTGGTAGTCCTAGGGTGTGTGGCCAGTGAGCCATAACTTGTGGGAGCTGTAGAGAGGGAGCCTTCTCAATAGCTCTAGCATCTGTGAAAACCCCAGCAATTTGGGACAAAGGTCTCTCCATTCTGATAGCAGATTTCTACCATGGCAAAGAGCTCAAAAGTCAAGTAATTGGCTGGCAATATGATGAACAGGCAGAGGAAGCATAAACAGACCATAGAATATTTGGGGGGTACAAAAAGGATCAAGGCATGGAGTGGGAGGAAGAAAGCAGTCAGAATGTCTGCACCAAAAGCTTCCAAGAAAAATATAAACTGGTTACAAGTCATGGAGGAATTCAAGTAGGATTTTGAAAATCAAGTAAGTGGAGGAAAAATTGGGAAGAGAAATGAGAATGATGCAAGAAAACTTTGAAAAGAGAGTCTGACTGAAGAAAATAACACCTTAAAAAATAGACTAACTCCAATGGCAAAAGAGGTCCAAAAAGCCAATAAGAAAAATGCCTTAAAAAGCTGAATTTTCCAGATGGTGTGTGTAATATATATGAGTGTGTGCATATGTGTGTACATGCATATATACATAGACAGAGGGCACAAGATGAGTTGAATATAAAGGGATGATATCTAAAAAAATAAAATTAAGAGGTGAGAGAGGAATTTATTGGAAGAAGAGAGGGAGACACACATTAGGATAAATTATCTCATATAAAAGAGGAGGGGAAGAACAGGAAGGTAAAAAGGAATAGGACAACCTTATTCTCATTGAATTTGGCTTAAGGAGGGAACAACATACAAACTCAATTGTGTATACCCTACAAGAAAACAGGGAAGTAGGGGAGGGAGGATGGTAGAAGCGGGGCAGATTGGGAGAGAGGATAGTTAGAAGCAAACATTTTTCAAAAGGGATAGTGTCAAAGGAGAAAATAGAATAAGTGGGGGGTGGGATAGAATGGAGGGAAATATAGTCTTTCACAATATAATTACTATGGAAATGATTTGAATAACTACACATGTGCAGCCTTTATTTAATTGCTTATCTTCCCAGAGGGGGCGGGTGAGGAAGGAAGAAGGGAAAAAATCTGGAAATCAGAGTTTTAAAAACAAATGTTTAAAAAGAATTTTTTTTTTACACTCAACTGGAAAATAAGATATGCAAGCACTGGGATATAGAAATCCATCTTGCCCTACTAGAAAGTTAGGGGGGTAATAGGGGAGGATATAAGAGAGAAAAGATTGGGGGAAAGGGTATTCAGTAGGCTTGCTATTTTGGGGTCGACCATAGAAGAAAGATGGGGAGAAAATTTTGTAACTCAAAATCTTGTGGAAATAAATGTTGAAAACTAAAACTAAATAAATATTTTTAAAAGGCTTTACATCAACAACTGCTCTTTCATATGCTTATTTTCTTATCTCTATAACATTTTATGACAATAATTTACACACATATTGAGTATATTCTGTATGAAAATTGAGAATACCCTGGCTTTCACAATTTCTTGAGAAAAAATACATCTTCATAGCTATAATTCACCGAAATCCTTAGAGAATATGAGATTCTGCCCTGTTTATTGTTTGTTGATTTGTTTGAAAGCAACTTTATGCCTCTCCTCCAACTATGTGTCTCCCAGGTACATCTTGGGGTCACATCACACAAAATTCTGGGAGAGATGCAACAAGATAAACAACTCTGTTCAATTATTCTCCACTTAGTGACAGCAAAGGAGGTATAAAACAGAGCCCAATATTTGCCAAAGGTCTCTCGGGGGATGCCCTACGCAAAGCCCAAATGCCAAAAGGGATTCTTCTAGAGGATGAGGTCCTCCAGAAGTTACTATTTGGAGAGAACGTTATGGTGATTGCACCAAGTCCTGGAATAACTATAGGATTTAGATTTATAAGCACTTGAAAGAGATTAGCCTAACAACAGGATAATTCAAATGAATGAAAAATGCCGATTGCCCAGACGTGCAACTGAATGATCAAGCTAGTGAATTCGTCCATCAGTACAAATATTCTGGACAGCACAGAAGATGCATTGCCTATGAAATGAATTGGGGAAGGGAGCATGTTGTATTGTACTTGGGAAACTGCAAACTTTCAAGGGTCCAAAACTGCTCCCTAATTCAAAAGCACAGTGCTGCAACACCAATGTCATGTGATTTAGTATCATGGTATATTATAGTTACCAAAGAATAAAAAATTTGATTCTAAAGAATTAAAATTCAAGAGATTCAAAATGCAATGGAAAGTTGAATAGTGGCCCAAGTAGGCTGTAATACATTGCAAAGATTTATTTGGAGGATGGGGAGTGAATTATGTGTGTGTGTGTGCAAGTGTATGTTTTACATTCAAAGCAAGATAAAATATTTAGTAACTATATGACTGGAAAGGAATTGAGTCAATCATGTTACAAGCTATCAAGAACAGCTAGAGAACTACTCAGGAATAGAGGTAAATTTTTTTAAAAGAGAGAGATGAAAGTTTCTAGCTGCATGAGTCATCTAAGGAGGATTTATGGGAGTAAAGGGATGAAAGTCAGAGAGGATGCATGCACCTTTGGAGAAAGTACCTTCATCACTCAAATCACAAATCCACTGAAGAACTGATTATTTTTTAAAATCAGTTTCACAACAACTCTGTGCAAGTTAGGTTAAGGTCAAGTGCATAGAGAATATAAATAGAGAAACTGAGACAGAGATGAAATAACTTACTGTTGTTGTGTCTTAGCATCATGGTTGACATCTTGCTTAAGGAAGTGGACCAACCCATCATCCCTACCATTACCCCTATATGAACACCCAAGTATCAGAAAATGAATTTTCTTGAGGGTAGGCTTTAGTTGGGTATAGGTGGGTAGCACAGTGAATAAGACCTTTGGGCCTAGAGTTAGACCAGACAAATCAGAGTTCAAATTTGACTTACTATGTGACCCTGGCAACAACAAGGATTTCATTGATATTGAGTATAGTGGCAAATATGAATAAACCTTTGCATGTTAAATTATAATATGAATTCAAGTTCTTTCAATGGACAGTGACACCTCAAGTCTGGAACTGGTGGGGAGAGAAGAGAGAGAAGGAAAAAGGCGGAAAGAAACACAGAAACTCCTTTATGAGGAAGTATTACATAATGTAAAACAAAAGACTTCATAAATCATGACAAATAACGTTGACACAACATACAACAGTGATAATGACTCTATCCGGCTAAGGATCAACCAAGCACAAATTCTTTGTGAACCCCTTTTGAAACAGTTCTATCTGTAAATTCAACTGAAGGACCAACTTTCAGCAAAACTGTCCAAGTAATTATTTTTTTTCCATTTCTTTCAACACCTTTAATTTCCCCTTGGTACACCCTTCTCCTTCCATGGTTCCTTTATTTCCAAGGACCCAATTCCAACTTCTTCTTTTACTCCTACAAAAATAGGGGGAAGGAGAATCTGATATCCCTGATTGATTAATTATCTTTAGAGTAGAATGAGTTTCAGTCAATGTTACACTTCAACAAGGCATTTGCACTTTTAAGCCTTTTATCTTAAATAATAGAATGAAAGGATTTGTTCCTGCTTAAAGGAATTTTATGCATCAAGGAAGCCTGTAAGTATAAATTTCAGAGGGCCCCTCAAATCATAGACTATCCTAAGGCAGGGCCTTCAAAAAACAAGCTGAAGGTTTTTTAGAGTAATTGAAGGAGGTCCGTGAAATGCTCTTCAAACAACTAGACTGCATTGTTGCGTATAACGAGGTCAGAAGAGATAATGTACAGTCTCTCCCTAAGATGACCCCTTACTCTGAAGAAAGGATGGTGAGGCAAGCTGCAGTTGCAGCTGTTCAGACCCCTGCTCCTTGGAGTTCCTGAACCAACAGAGCTCCCGTCCGTTCTCAGAAATGTCAAGAATTTGAAGCCAACCTCTCCAGAAAATGTTTATTGGAAGTTCTTAACCCAAGGCCCCATTAATTTGTTTTTCTTTGGTTTTTGTTTGTGTTTTTAGTGATTCACAACATATTTTGTTCCCTTTAATCTTACGTATTGTTTTCATTTTAAACGTTACTCTAAAAAAGGATCTTTGGACTTCACCAGATTAATGAAGGGGTCCATAACATCCAAAAAGGTTAATAACTCTAGATGGCAAATCAATTCTATCCAGAATTTTTATTTTAACTCATTGGGGTCTCCTTTTACTCCCTATTCAATTCAGAGAATTCAGAGAACACTGGAACTGGAACTTTGCTGTGGACTAGAACAGAGACTTGAAACTCAAAAAGAAACTAGGCCACTCAATCTTACATACAGATCCCTGCAGCTGCATATTGACTTAGAAAACCATATATTAGCATTATATATTTTTTATTTTGCTCCTATTTATTTTGTTAAATGCTGTTGCTGTTCAGTCATTTTACTCTTGTTCAGCTCCTCATGATCTCATTTGGGGTTTTCTTGGCAAAAATACTGGAGTGGTTTGTCATTTCCTTCTCCAGCTCATTTTACAGAAGGGGAAACTGAGGCAAACAGGATTAAGTGACTTACCAATGTTCTACAACTAGTAGGTGTCTGAGGCTGGATTTGAACTTAGAAAAATGAGTCTTCCTGTGTCCATGCCCAGTGACCTATTCACTGAGCCACCTAGCTGTCCCACTTTGTTCAGTATTTCCCAATTATATTTTAATCTTGTCCATCCTGCACACAGGAATATTGTGGGCCATGGCAGGTGGTTGAGCATTTGACAATTTTATGCTAGACCAACTTTATAGATTAAAAAGACAAAAGCATTACTATTATTATTATTATTACTATGTGATTTATTGAACTTCATGCAGCTACAATATGATGGATCCAGGACCATATTCCTGTATTCTTGCTCCATACCTCTGTTTCCGTTTCTTCTGTTCCAAGACTCCCAGGTACACATTTTATTTTCTGGTACATTTCACCTTCTTTCAGTTACAATTTAGTTACCTTTCCATGTCATAACCTTCTCTCCTGATGTGCCTGAATAAATCCTCTTGATGTCCATATGATAACTCCTCTAGCGATGAAGTTTCCAAGGATAAAATGTGTCATCAGAAAACATCTTTTTTGGTTGTTAACAGAGGTAATGGGGGGGTGAGCAAAGTAGGCATCTGCCTGCCTCTGGTTTCCTCAGTTGAAATTCCCATAACAGGTTCATAAATAATGGTCCTCCAGCCAGTACTGGCCCATAGCACTACCACAGAGCAGTACTGAGCACTGCCTGAATAGCATGGGCCAGGAGGGGCTAACGCCATATTCTAGGTGACGATTATTCCCATGTTTGATATAAAAGATTCTTACCAACTCTGAAAGCCCATTAAGGAGCTGCAGCTACTTGTAGCCAACAGAGATTACTGATGAGGTGAGTGTGTTTCTATTCCAGTAAATCAGGAATTCAAACTGAAATAATTTGCTGAGCTCCTATTATTTGGCTGCTGGGAGCACCTCAAACTAATCATGGAGATCACATAGGAGAAAAGAAAAAAAAACAAAGAAAGGCTGCATCATCAAAGCCTCTAAAATTAGAAAGAAAGATTCAAAAAGGTAGGATATTAACACACATGCAAAATCTAAAGCAAGGGTTTTTAACCATTTTTTTAAAGTGACAGACTCCTTTGACAATCAGATGAAGTGTATAGAACTCCTGTTCAGAATGTTTCTAAATGCACTTAATAAAATACAAAGGAAACTATATAAATTGGAAGACAATTATCAAAATATTTTTTGAAAAGTTTACCAAGTCCAGGTCCCCTTAAGTTCTATTCTTCCAAAATTCCAGATAACACTGGATATACAAATATAAGCTACAAAAATGCAGGTGGATTGGGTCCCCTGATTCCAATACTAAGTGCTTTCAAAAGAAAAGAAAAAATGATTAAAATAAATTATCATTCTATATTTTTACCTCTGGCAAATTAAGTTCATCGTGCTTTCCTGTCTAAGAGAATCACCTAAGGGAAGTTATGATAGTGAGGTGCCTTCAGATAAGCTGCTCTGTCTGATCCAGGTGCTTGGACATTTCACCAGGCCTTTATTTTGCCCACCTGTAGGCAAATGAGCTTTGTGAACAGAGAAGAAAATGGAAAAATACAAGGCTCTTTTACATTTCAACATGCTGCCTCAGGGTGGTGCTTAGTCAGATTACAATAACCATCACCAGACTAAGCAAACTGACAACAAAAATAAAATATACGACTTTGTTATAAATTCTTGTTCTGGCTCAAAGCCAAAAAAGATAAAGAGTTAATACACATTAGCAGGGAAGGAAGCCTGCTGCTGGAATCATACTTGTAACCTCCAGGTAGGATCAAGCAGTGAGACTTTTCTAATTATATAAAGATTGCATCCTGTATTTTACTGGTTGAACTAGATCAAACAAAGTTATCAATCCTCACCCAAAAAAAGAGAAAAGGTATAGACCTCTATTAAGTATCTCATATACTCTTTCTTTCATATAGCCAGATGCATAGCTGACGTACATGTGGAATAAGAGACAGAGTCAGTATAGGAAAGAGCACTGAACTTAGTATCAGAAACTCTGGATGTGATTGGCATCTCAGACAAAAAAAATAGCTCTGGAGCACTGAACTAGTCACAGAAACACTTAACAGTACTTAAGCAGTAGCTTCTGCTCAAAAGATTGTCATGAGCATCAAATGATGTCAGTAAAGCTCTTTACAACCTAAATGGCAGTTACTATTGGCATTATTATCCCATGGTCATCTTTTTTTTCCCCCAATAGGGTTCAGATGGGAATAACCCTGAGAAAAGCCCTTAACTTATTACTCTTTTATATCTTCTGGTCTACTGGCAATTCCATAAGTGTATAAACTAATTGCTATTTGGAGTTGAATAAAAGTAGGTTGGATGTCCAGTGTGAAAGTATTTGCAGATCCTATACTTGATTGCATGCCACCATGGCGGGAGGGAGGGGAGAAAATTTGGAACTCAAGGGATTGTGGTGCTGAATCTTGTAAACTAACAATAAATAAACAAATCAATTAACAAAAAAAGAATATAAAAAAATTAAAAATATAAAAGTAGGTTGTAAAATCAACAGGTTAAGGGAAAATACCCTTGGTACAAGGTAGCTAGTTTGGTGCAGTGGATGGAGCACTGGGCGTAGAATCAAGAAGACACAAATTCAAAGCCAGCCTCGGACACTAAGTGTCTGACCCTGGGCGAGTCACTTAAACTGCTTGCCTCAGTTTCCTCAACTGTAAAATGAGGATAATAACAGCATCTACCTCACAGAGTAGTTTAGATTAAATTAGATATTTGTAAAGTGTTTAACACAATGCATGGCACATAGTGCGTATTATATAAATGCTTATTCCCTCTCCTTGCCTACAAGTAAAAGAGTAATAATATTCACATCATCCTATTCCCACATGAGCCTGATAACTTCTGCTTAGTCTATATTTTTTTCTGTTTTGTTTGCAGAGGGGAAGGCAGGACAGTTGGGGTTAAGTGACTTGCCCACGGTCACACAGCTAGTTAAGTGTTAAGTGTCTGAGGCTGGATTTGAACTCGGGTCCTCCTGACTCCTGGGCTGGTGCTCTATTCATTGTACCACCTAGCTACCCACATAACTCTATATATTTGAAGGTTTTTCATTCCACATAGATTGGAGATCATTAGTATTAGTGATATCTATTTAAAATATTGTACTTATATATGGGTTAAAATTTTGTCCCCCCAAAATGGGCAATAGTTCAATCAGTGACAAATGTCTTGTTCCAGTATAATGTACTGGCTGATTTCTCCAGAATGTTTATATTTATAGCTTGGGACTTGGTCATCTGTCACTCAGGGAAAGAGAGTGAGCTTTTATAATGGTAAGCAAAATAGGACTTTTTGCTGTTTTTCTGGCTTGAGTTTTAGCTAATCAAGTGCCTTTGAGCCTCTCCTCTGATTGTATCAAGAGTCTTTGATTGGAAACAGCATACATTGTATTGCCCTTAATAGACCTAAGGGAGGTGGTGGCTAGGTGGCACAGTGAATAAAGCACCAGCCCTGGAGTCAGAAGGACCTGAGTTCAAATTTGGCCTCAGACACTTACTAGTCATGCGACCTTGGGCAAGTTATTTAACCCCAATTGCCCTGCCTTCCCCCCTCAAAAAAAAAAATAAACCTAAGAGAGTTTGAAGATCTTCCCTGCCCTTAATAGGCTGAATGTAATCACCTGGGAGCCCATGATGGGAGAAGCTTGCAAAAAAGGTAGAACAGGAAGGAGCAGATAAGAGCAAAAGTAAAGGTGGAAGCAGGCAAAACTGAGAGGGAGAATATTGGCGATGTTGGTACTCTGTTATCTGTGTTATTTCCTCAGACTGTTATTCTGTGTTGATTTTTCAGACAGAAAGTGAATTGAGATGATAGTGCTGATAGTGATGTGTATATTCTTGTAGCCCTGTTAAGCTTTGTTTTCCTAGAAACAGAAACTATAAAGAGTTTAGAGTAGAGCAGTCCATGTGAGCTGAGATATGAAATAGGAGTGGAGAGCTGTCTACATGTGAATCTAGGCAAGAGTTGAGAGCAGTCAGCCTGTGGAGAAGGAGCCGTGGGATGTGGAAGCCAGTCTCAAGTCAAGATGAAAGAGGATTTTACTTTGGATACTTTGTATTGACTGATGGGATTTGCAACTTACTGTGACCTAGAAGTGGATGGTATTTGTACTCTCTACTACCTCTTAAGAATGATTGGCTTAAGGATGATTGGAAGCCAGACAAGATGAAAGAGGACTTTACTTGGATACTCATTATTGAAGGACAAAATTGTAACTTGCTGTGACATAGGGATGGACAGTGTTTGTGTTTTCTGCTACACCTTAAAGACAACTATAAGACATAGTGGATGATATGGTTTGTTTAAGACTATGTGGCCACATGAGTAATAAGTTATATTGTCCTGAATATTATGCTTTAGTTTATTGCTGAATAGAGTTAATTATACTATGCAATTAGACCCTTAAAATTATTCACAGCAGCAGTTCTTATTCACAGCTGCCATGATTAACTTTACAACTTTTCATAGGTAATTCTAAATACCTGATAGTTTCTTTTCAAGTATCCAGTAGATGTTAACTTTTTAGAACCTTCAAGGAAGTAATATCATTTCTATCATTCCCTTAC
>JAQQSW010012445.1:0-12524 GCA_028646575.1 Pseudocheirus occidentalis
AGAATAATGTTCACTCACTTCTCCCTTTCCCCTTCACTGTAAAATTTTTTTCTTGCCTCCTTTATGTGAAATAATTTACCCCATTCTACCTCTTCCTTTCTTTTTCCCCCAGTACATTTTTCTCTCAGCCCTTAATTTTGTTTTTTTTAAAGATATTATCCCTCCATATTCAATTCACATCTCTGCCCTCTATCTATATACTCCTAAATACCCCATAATAATGAGAAAGGTTATATCAGTTACAGATAACATTTTTCTATGTGGGAATATAAACAATTTAAACTTATTAAGTCTCTTGTGGTTTCCCTTTCCTGTTTACTTTTTTATGCTTCTCTTGAGTCTTGTATTTGAAAGTCAACTTTTCTATTTGGCTCTGGTCTTTTCATCAAGAATGCTTCAAAGTTCTACGTCCTATTGAATGCTCATTCCCCCACCCCCCAAAGGATTATACCCATTTTTTTTGGAGGAAGGAAGGAAGGATAATTGGGGTAAAGTGACTTGTCCAAGTTCACACAGCTAGTAAATGTTAAATATCTGAGACCAGTTTCAAACTCAAGTTCTCTTGACTCCAGGGCCAGTGCTCTACTCACTGCGCCATTGACTACGTACATTTTTGCTGGGTAATCAATTCTTGGTTGTAATTCTAGCTCCTGTGCCCCAAAATATCATATTTCAAGACCTCTGATGCTTTAATATAGAAGCTACTAAATCTTGTGTTATCTTGACTATGGCTCTATGGTACTTGATTTGTTTCTTTCTGGCTGCTTGTCATATTTTCTCCTTGACCTGAGAATTCTGGAATTTGGTTATAGTATTCCTGGCATTTTTCATTTTAGTATCTCTTTCAGGAGGTGATCAGTGGATTCTTTCAATTTCTATTTTAACCTCTGGTTCTAGAATATCAAGATAGTTTTCCTTGGTAATTTCTTGAAAGTTGATGTCTAGGCTCTTTTTCTGATCATGGCTTTCAGGTAGTCCAATAATTTTTAAAATTTTCTGTTTTCCAGGTCAGTTGTTTTTTCCAATGAGACATTTCATGTTGTCTTCTACTTTTTCATTCTTTTGTTTTTGTTTTGTAATTAATTGATTTCTCAAAAAATCATCAGCTTCCGTCTCCTCCATTCTAATTTTCAAAGAATTATTTTCTTCAGTGAATCTTTGGAACTTCTTTTCCATTTGGCCAATTCTACTTTTTAAGGCATTCTCCTCCTTTTTGGCTTTTTGGACCTCTTTTACCGTTAGGCCTAGTTTGTTTTTTTAATGTGTTATTTTCTTCACTATTTTTTTTTCTGTGTGTGTTTCCTTTACATAGCTGTTGGATTGTTTTTCATTATTTTCTTCTATTACTCTCAATTCTCTTTCCGATTTTTCCTCTACCTTTCTTTGTTGATTTTTAAAATCCTTTTTGAACTTTTCTATGGATGGAGAACAACTCATATTTTTCTTGAGGCTTTAGATGGAGCTTTGACTTTGTTTTCTTTTGAGGGTGTGTTTTGATCATCTTTGTCACCATAATAACTTTCTACAGTGAGTTTTTCCCCTGCTGTCTGCTCATTTTCCCAGCCTATTATTTGATTCTTAACTGTTTGTTAAAGTAGGACTCTGCTTCCAGAGTAGGGGGCACACTGTCTCAAGCTTTAGGAGTTTGTGCAGCTGTTTCCAGAAATATTTCTAGGGCTTGTAAGATTTCAGTTCTTCCAAGGTGGTATGATCTAAGGAGAGGTGCATGCTACTCTCCTGGCCTGTGGTCTGATCTGTGAGCAACCACAAGTAGTCTACTGCCTTGGAAAGGTGAGAAGGGTCCCACCTCCACTGTGGCTGCAAGTTTTGTTATGCTAGTGTTCTTCCTCACCCTGGGGCTGACATCTAGGACTGTGACCTGGATCTAAGTATGGGAAAAGCAACAGAATTCTGCCTTAGTGCTAGTAAAAAATCCCTGTAATCACCTTCTGACCACTCATTTGACCCCCTTACTGTCTATAAGATGGGAGCTGTGGAAGTAGCAGCTCCTTTTGCCATCTGCCTCTGCTGATTCAAGTCACTCATAAGGCATGCTCCTGGTTTCCTGGGGTAGTGGCTGTGCTGGCATGGCCTGCACTGGACTGCACTCTTCTCTCCCCCGATGCAACGCAACTTTCCTGCTGATCTTCCAAGTTGTCTTTTGTGGGAGATTTGTTTCACTCCATCTTTTTGTGGCTTCTGCTGCTCTAGAATTTGTGTAGAGTCATTGCAAGGGTATTTGGAGAGTTCTGGGAGGGAGCTTAGGTGAGTCACTACCTTTACTCTGCCCTCTTGTCTTTGCCTCCCAGGAACAGATTTTTTAAAAGTGGAGAGGAAGGAGCTGGGTGATAGAGAGCTGAGCCAGAAAGAACCTGCAATCCACTGAACAGTGAGTGAAAAGAAAAAGAAGGCAGAACTGAGATTTGGCAGAGTAAGGATATTGAAGACAACGATTAACCCTACAGAGATCTCAGAGCAGAGATCTCAGGGTTCATACATGTATATTCACTCAAGGACTGATGGAAGTTCTTGGACAAAGGTCTTCTTGTTTCCCAACTTCCCCTCCCAGTGACTACTTATTATCTGTTGCTTCAATATTGACATAAATCTGTTCCTTCATTAGACAAATGTTTCTGACTACCTGAATCTTGTGAATCAAAAATAAAAATGAGATAACATATGTAGGGACTTTGCAAGCCTTAAAACACTATAAAAATATTGCTGTTGTTGTTACCAACCACCAGGAGGCCAGAGTTTTACTAGAGACATATATACATTTGACTTAGGGCAAAGATCCCAAACCATGCCTAAATGTTAGGAATTTTACTAACTGGGGGCTCAGAGAAATTTTGATTGTATTCGTAACTTTTCTTTTCTGAAATAAACTCACTAAAGCCTCACAGGAGGAAAGTAAGTAGATGATTATCTTGCTCCTAGGTATTGCTGTTGTTCAGTCAGTTTTCAGTCATGCGTGCCTCTCCATGACCCTGTTTGAGGTTTTCCTGACAAAGATACTGGAATGGTTTGTCATTTCCTTCTCCAGTTTATTTTTGCAGATGAGGAACTTTAGGCAAAGAGGATTAAGTGACTTTACCAGGGTTACACGGCTAGTTCCTGTCTGAGACTGGATTTGAACTCAGATCCACCTGATTCTAAGGCTAGTGCCTATCCACTATGGTACCTACCGGCCAAGGTAGGTTTAACATGAACTAATTACTGTAATTATGATTATAGGATATTACAGTACTAAACTAAGAATAATTTTTGTTCCTTTAAAATGTTATTTAGATGATCCATAGATCTTCTAGAATTGCTGAAATTTGAGAGGAGATGTCTTATAGCGTATAAAAAGTCAGTTTTGGATTCAGAAAGAACTGGGTTTACATCTTGCCTTTTAGGTGATCATAGATAAGTCACTTCAATTCTCTACATGCCAAGCAATTTTCTAAGAGAAATTCCAAGAAAGTTGTCCATCAGTGAATGGATTTCCCATGTTGACTTTAGTATGTTGATGAAATAATATGTCTGGACTAAAATAAGGCAAAACAAATGTATGCTTTTGGCTATACACAATGGCAGCTGAAAAGAAATCTGTTAGAGATTTTCATTTTGATTCTATTGAGAAATGTGATAAAAATGAAATGTTAACACAAACTTAACCTAGATTTACACATCTAAGGTAGAGAAAAGGTAAAATGTATATATCTGTTAACTATTACCTAAAAATCTCTTTGCATCAAATGCATAGGTTTGAATTTAGAAATAACATTTTTGCCGTACTGAAAATATTGGACAATGTTTTCAGTAACCAAATAACTTTTGCAGTTGTTTTTTTGAATACTTCTATATGAGATGTAATCGTACAATCTGAAAATTAAGTTTAAATTGGCCCAAGTTTTAGGGAGAAAAATAAGAGAAAATATTTATGAGAACCAGGATTATTGTCTCTACGTAATATTTTGTTTGACCTCAGGCCAACACCCTTAGCTTTATAGATATTCTGTCAAGCTAAAGAGGTAATAAATATAAAAATATCCATTATATGTGTATACTTAATTCTTGAAAAAATATGCCAGTTAATGTTGCTATCTTCTATCAACTTATTTTGGTTACATTTTTAGTTGATGAATTTTAATTTTAATCATGTTAATTTTCTAATGTATATTTCTAATTTCCTCCTTACAATGAACCTTTTAACAATGTCCAAAACAAAGAAATAAAAATGAAATGGTTCAGCAAAACTTAATAGTACACTTTATATGGCCAGCACTTGATATAACATTCCATATCTTTCATCCCTGACCTCTGCAGTGAAGGGAGGGCAGTGTGTTTTCTTAACCTTTCTCCAGAGCCAGCATGGACAGTCAAAAGACTTGAATTCAAACCCAGTTGCAGATATTCACTAGTTGTGTGACCAAGGGCAAATCATTTAGACTCTCTCTCAGTTCTCTCATCTGTAAAATGGGGATAATAATAGTACCCACCTCCTAGAGCTGTTGTGAGGATCAAAAGAAATAATCATTGTAAAACCTGTAGTACAGTTCCAGGCACATAATAAGCACCATATAAATGTTAACTATTTTATTCAATTATATTCCATTTTTTCGGCCCTGCTGTCCTTCCTGTATACATTGTATTTCTGCTGGTTCTTACAACACTTTGTATCAGTTCATATAGCCTTCCTTATACATGCAATTATATTCATGTGTTATAGTACACAGATAACACAAAACCATTCACCAGCTAATGAACACGCAGTTTCTTTTCACTTCTTTGCTATTACCAAATGCTGCAATGAATATTTAAGCATGCGGGGGTCCTTGCTTTCTGTCTTTGACCTCCTTGTGTTATGAGCCCAGCAGTGGGGTCTCTTGGTCAAAAAGCGTGGTCATTTTAGTCACTTGTTTTCATAATTCCAAATTACTTTCCTGAAAGATGATTGGACCAATGCACATTCCCAGCGGCACAATATTACTGTACTTCTCTTCCCACAACTTCTCCACTAGTTCCATCTTTCATCATTCTTGCCTATTTGCTGGCTTCTCTCCTGATCTCTATCTGTTTGTCTGACCTTCCCTTCCTCCTTTTGTGTCTCCTCACTAATCTACTATTCACCTCTATCTTTCATAGTGGTTTCAAGAATTTTTTTCTTGCTTTAGGCAAAATACTATACCAAAATACTTACTATGCAAAGGGGGAAAGGGACATTTTGTTTATTTCTCAAGGCCTCAGACTACATTGATGACCATGACCTATAATTATTTCTGCTACTGTAGAAGCCTAGCAGCCAGGTGAGAAAGAATCAAGAAGAAATCTGGATCAGGGCTTAATTCCCTTGGCAACTGGCCTCTAAGATTCATTGTACCATTTACTCCTGGTTATGGCTTGCTTCAAGGATTACCAATTGTGGGTAAGCCTGTGGGAGGAGGATGATTTTTTTATTTATGGATGGATGCTGAAATTTCCTGGTGGATTAAACTCTAACAAACATTTAGCTACATGTAAGGGAGAGACTAAAAAAAAACCAACACACCAAAATTGAAAACCTGTCTCTTCTTCAAGGAACTTACATTCTACTGTGGCAAGGATTAAAATATGTATATGTAGAACAGTACACATAAGACAATTTGAAAAGGGAGCAAGTACTCATTTCTCTTCCTCTTCAACCTTCTTTCCCTTTAAGTATCTCAAATTAAAATAATGCAACTTTCCTGAGGAAAATTTCCTTCCAAGTTGTTGGAGGGAAACTTGAACCCAAAGGATTTCTTTGATGTATGTGTCTTACGACCAGCTTCAGGGCATTATCTTGTTTTCTTTTCTTTTTTTTTTTTTTTGAGGGCAGTTGGGGTTAAGTGACTTGCCCAAGGTCACACAGCTAGTTTTTGTGTTAAGTGTCTGAGGCCGCATTTGAACTCAGGTCCTCCTGACTCCAGGGCCGGTGCTCTATTCACTGCGCCACCTAGCCGCCCCAAGGGCATTATCTTGTACTATTCCCCAACTCATCTTAATTTTAGTTGTTTTAATTATTTCCTATTTGTCTTGTATATACTTAACTTTGAATATATTTGTTTGCATGTTGTTTCCTCCATTAGACTGTAAGCTCCTTCAAGATAGGGACTGGTTTTTTTTTTAACCTATTTTTGTATCTCTAGTGCTTAGCACAGTGCCTGACACTATATTAGACCCTTAATGCATGTTTATTGAATTAAACTGAATCATTATGCTGTTGACCATTCCCTTCTAGAAGTGTCTGAATAAATGAACTTACTTAATTAATGAAATGAAGCCAAAGTTCCCTCCACCATACTCTGCATTCTATTTTAATCCCCCATGTAACTGTTGGTTTTATTTTTGGAAATATTTGAATACTTACTATGTGTATTGGGTAGTGTGGGAGGTGTATGAGATAAATTCATCCTTTAGGGAGTTCACAGTGAGAGACCTTAGAAATTTAATCTGACCCTCTCATTTTACAAACCAGGAAACCAAGACCCAGAAGAAGGAAGCAACTATCTCAAAATCAAGTTAATAGCAATCACCAAAATCAAAACTTGAAACCATATCTTCTGCCTCTCGGTCCAATGCCTTTTTCACTTTACCACACACTCTAACTGTAATTTATTCCTGGGGAGGTTGTGCCATTAAGAGAGGTAAAGTTTATTTTTAATTTCATGTTTTGATCATTTGTTCCTATATTATCAGGCTGAGAATACCCAACTGCTCAATATATTACAGTGTCATTGAAATTGGTCACATGATACAAATGGGCATTTGTTAGTGGTTCAGTCTGAATGTTTCCGTCAAGAATTTTAGGTGTTAAGGCACTAAAGCATCTTTTGTAGCTTTACAAATAAAAGTAATTTATTAAGCTAGCTACTTTTGAAACTATTTTTTGTAGACAAAGGGAAGCAGAAGGTTGTATGATTATTTGTGAATTCTTTCCACATAGACCATCTTCTCCTTTCTCCCCCAAACTCCCTTTTCTTTCTATTCTCAGAAGTGTTTTGCCTGAATTATCTGGACAACTTGCCTTAATGTTCACTTCTATTTGCCTGTGTAGAAACAGTATTTATGATAGTCATTTGGTTCCATTAGTATGTATCCTTTTGTTCTTACCCAAGCAATTTAGACATTTTTCCCCATTTGTTAGCAGAGTCGTATTAATCTTCAATTCCAGGATTTTACTGTTAATGTTAGTCTTTCTACCTCGAGTGGAATCAGAGAGGTGGTCAGTTCAGATCATATCCAACTCCTGAAATTTATCACATGAAGAATAGCTTCCCTAGTGCAACACTTTCTCATTTCTGGCTCATTTACTTTCCATCTACAAAACCATTTGGTGCTTCTATTACACAGTGAATGATTTTCCAATTTAAACCATATTCATTCATATTTTACTTAGTTTTGTTTTGCCATAAAAATGCTCTTTAGGTTAAAACTTACTGTTTACCTCCCGATTAAATAGTTTTTAGACCCATTTAATTCTTTTGAAATTTAGGTCTATAGAGGGGTTTGGGGCATTATAATTCAGTACATCATGTTTCCTTTCCAATTCAGTGGAATTGGAAAGGAAATATTCTTGATGAAATTATTAGTGATTTTATGTGATACAAATATGAATGTCCTCTTTTGACGCCTCCCCATCTTTTTAATGATCTGTTATTATACTTATAAACAGACCAGTTAGTTAGACCATCTTGTTAATGATGTTAAAGTCCATTTACTCAAGTTAGTTGTTGGCTATGTCCAGTTGGCTATGCTATGTTCCATTGGGCCATCTTTTACTAAACAATTTTGACATAAAAACAATGACTGACATTCATCTAGTATTTTACATGCATTGTCTGATTTAATTATTAAAACCCTGTAATGGACATTTTTCTTTTTGAAGGGAAAGCATCCAAACTTGTAATTTCATCCTCATAGAGAATTCCTAGTATGGAAACTGTTCATTAGTTGCAGATAAGCAACTCATCTTTAATTTATCAACTTAGATACAGACTACCATTGTGTTGGGGCCCTGAGATGTTAAATGGCCTGCATGTAGGGTCACAGACAGTATGTGTCAGTAGGAGGACTTGAATCCAAGTCTTTTTGATTCTGAGGCTATCTCTCTTCCCATATTGCCCTTTGAGTTTTTGTTTACAGATGTATTAGTGTTCCCTTTTTACAGATAAAAGATCTGAGATTCAGAAAAGTTGAGTGAGGGATGGCTAGCTGAATAGAGGGGTGGCTCAGTGAATAGAGCACCGACCCTGGAGTCAGGAGGAACTCAGTTCAAATCTGGCCTCAGATACTTAACGCTTACTAGCCATGTGACCTTGGGCAAGTCACTTAACCCTGATCGCCCTTCTTTCCCCCCTCAAGAAGGAAAAAGCTAAAAAAAAAAAGCAGAAACATTGAGTGAGCTGCCCAAAGACACACGAATAGCAAGTAAGGGTCCAAAGTAGGATTGGAGCCCAAGTTTTTCTTGACTCCATTTCCAGTTTTTTTCCTTATCAACCTTATTTCATACTGGCTCACAGCCACCTGGAAAGATATACACTGGAGAATAGATAAACCATGGGAACATTTAAGTCAGTACATATCAGGTGCCTCTTCTAAAAAACAAACAATATAAACCAGGCATAAGTCCTATTGATTGTGGTCAGTGATGTCAGTGGTCTTTGTTTACAAAAGACAGCACACATACAGGGGTGTGTGGTCCTTTATGCATGTGGAAGAGCCCATATCTGCCTCCTTGACCAAGTGTGTTTTGTTTTCTAGTTTCCATTGTGTTATATATGAATAGCCATGACATACAGAAAATCTCTATGTTGGATTTAGGCTAGGTCACAATTGCTTAAGTTTCCTCTTGCTTGAAGACAAAGTACAGGACTTGCACTCTTGTTCTCCTAGTATTTTAATCATGTCTTATTTGATATCTTTCCCTCCCTCCCTTTACTGTCCTGAATTTAGATTTTTTTCCATGTAAGTTTTTATTTTATGGATGCAGACAGTGTCAGCCAACATGGCCATGGCCAAGGTTTATGATTCACTGAGTGACAGGAAGGGGCATATTAAAGTCTCATGGCTTAAAAATGGATAAACTAATTCTCAAAAGCAAACCTGAGGATGATGTTGATTCCTAACTGTATGTTCTGGGTTTTCTGCTTTGTTTTTCATTTTTACCTTTCCACAATGTGACACCTAGTTGTTTTCATTTAATGTAGTTTTTCCTATTCATTTTCTCTGCTGCATTAGACAGGTGAATATATACCAATTGATAGTATGACGAAGGAAAGAACATCATTATGACTATGTTCTTTGTATTTCTGTATTTTGGTTCTTTTCTCCAGGGTGAGATTCCTACACAGTAAAATTCATAACAGCACTTCATATATGATCATGTTGATGTGATTCACTTGGGAGATATTTGGAGGTCATGAAGAAGATCCTTAGGAAGGATATTGAAAGTGAAAGGTAAGATAGACCAATGATAAAAGAGTTTATCTTCCAGCTGAGAAAAGAGAAGACTCAGGGTTGACTTAGTAGCCTTCAATATGATTAAAGAGCTGTTATATACACACTGGTCATAATTTGTTTTTTATTTCTGCTAACTGTTAAAAATGTGGAACAAATCATAGCAGAAGTATTTAAAGGAGAAACACTCCTCTTGGGATTTGGGACATCCATTTGGTGACCTATTGTGCTAATTAAAGCCAATTAAATTGTGACCTCTTGTGCTAATTAAAGCCTAGTACCTTTCTAGACTGGAGATAGGGTAGAACAATGGTGACCTGACCGGCAGAAAGCTCTGCCTAGGGTTCTGGTTATGTGGCAATGCGTCTGACCACCTTCTTGGAGTTAACACAAATCTGTTTAAATGTAAGCATGAGATACACTATAGATCAAGATGATATTAAAGGAATTTGTAGAAGTTCCTTCCTTGGGGAATCATGGCACTATCATCAATGTTTTTTATGCTATAGGTAAAGATATGTTTTATGCCATCCAAGTCAGATGACCTCATTGTAATAATGATGGTGATGATGTTAAAAATCATAATAGCTAACATTTAAATAGTATTTCAAGGTTTGAAAAGCTATTTGTCCTGTGGGACTCCATTTGGGGAAGTTATCAGATAGAGCTAAAGGCTGATAAAAATACCATTGTGCCTTGGTATTTGGGTGTTATCTATCTTTGCTACTTGATTACAAAACACACACAGAATTCCATTCTAGTAATTATTCTTATTGTGTTCTTAGTAACAAAGTAGGAGAGGACAAATATTCTTCCATAAGAAATCAACCAGAAAGAGCTAAAAGACCAAGTCTGTAGCTGGTCAAGTGTTACTCAGTATCAGCCACAGAGGGACTTGATATTTTCAAAATGAAAGTTCCTGGCTATGTAACTTCATTGTTCTAGCTTCTTTCAACCCTACCTCCACTATGATCCTTTCTGTAGATAAAGGCAATGATTCTGTTTATCTGCCCAAGCTTCATATTCTTGTAATGAAGATAAAGGAAAATAAAAGTGAACTTTGATATTCTATGTGATAGCAATTGGGTTTCACTAAGTGACCAGTGAAATGACATTAGACTTGTGTCATGCGAAGGTAGAAGGGGAAGAAGTAGCTGATAGATAGTAGAATACAAACATGAAGGGAACTGAAAGGAATTTCAACAGAGTGCTGTCCATTCTGGCTTTTCCTTGAATTATGAAATAGGCCACAGAACTTGTGGTCACGGTAACTACTCTGATATTACCCTTTAGAAAGTTTTTTTTTTTTTTTTTTAAGAAACATCCTGACCACAAGGATTCTGGAATACTTGTTACTTATTCAATATCATTTGACATCCTGCTTTCTCTCTTTTTTTTAAATAAAGAATTTGATCACTACTAGAGATGGAAAATATCTATATTTGGATTAAAATGAATACTATTAAATGCCTTGATAACTATGACATTTTCTATTCAATTCAACTCAACACACAAAAATTGAAAAAAAGGCACAAGTGGAGTGGAAAATATATTGGATTTGAAGACAGAGAATCTGGATCCTGGCTTTCTCTTACTACCTGAGTGACTTTGGGTAAGTTCCATAAACCCTTTGGGCCTCAGTTCCTAATTTATAAAATGAGGGAATTGTATGAGATGGCCTCTGAGGTTTCTGGCTCTAAATCAAACATCTTGTCCTATTATTTATTAAGTGACTATAAGATGCTAGGAGCATTAGGTCATCCCCCTCCATTTATCTCTGGGGAAGACATGTATGAAAGACGCATAGGATGGGCAGGCTTGAATGAGTTTTTATATGCATTTTGGAGAAAATAGTTACATTGATAAGTTCACAAATTCTCTTAAGTAGTTGAGTATTGAAAGTCCAAGGAACTGTGCATGTTGCTAGAAAGTAAGTGCAGGCAGACAGGTTACCCTCAGTCTCTTGAGGAAGTGGGATATTAGTACATTTAAGTTCTGAGATCCACCATACAGTTAATATTCGTTCATTCTAACTTTAACTTGTAACTTATTATTATGAAGTGACATTTGAAGAAATAGCAGAACCTTCTCAGAAATTAAGCTTCCAACTTCCATACGTTGTAAGTAAAGTTTGATTGCCTGTGTCCAAGTACAACATAGCACAAATTCAATTTTAGCCTCAGGTACGAGGAGGCTGACAATCTTGAGACATCTGGAATTTTTTCTTCTAGTCAATGGTAGTTTGAAAAGCTATAGGCATCAGCATCAGAATACAGAAACAGATGTCTAGACAGCTACTATAAGCCTATGTCCTTTCTAATGGCATCTGTATTCACCTTACTATATTTCCTCACATATAGGCAAATATTGAATGGTCATTTTTCCGGTTTCACGTAAATGGAATTTCAGCATAAAACAATAGACTAAGCTTTAAACAGATCTTAACAATAAATGGAAGGGAAAGAAATGGAAGGTACTTCTAGATAATCCTGACTTTGGCCCATTTTGCATTTGTCTCATGTGAAACCTGAAAGAAGGAAATTTTGGACAAATAAAAGACACTACCATCTTTAAAAAGCATGCGATAGAGGGGGCAGAGCCAAGATGGTGGTGTAGAAGCAGCAAAGCACCGCAGCTCCCACACAAACACGCTAAAAACTCATAAAATGGGACTCTAAACAGATTTTCAAGCTCCAAAACTCTCCAAAAGACAGAAAGCACATCTGTTGCTACAGGCAGCTCAGCAGGTGGGGCTCTTCACAGCAGTCTGGGGCCCGCGGCCGAAACCCCGGAGGCCCTGGGGCATCGGGCGGGGAGCCTTGTCTATAGGAGAGCAGATCGGTTGCACTGGAGGCACAGTTACCACATTTATCAGGCCAGAAGAAAAAAAGACTAAGAGAAAGGTCAGTGGATTTTGCTAACTTGGGAGGAGAAGAGTGGGTCCAGCCAAACTACTCCCAGGACAAGGAAGCAGTGGGAGGCGGCTGTGGCAGCAGGAACAGCTGAAAGCAGCAGCGGCCTCTACTGGGCTGCTTCAGAGCCCTCGGCCTGCAGATAGCAGG
>JAQQSW010012446.1:0-12523 GCA_028646575.1 Pseudocheirus occidentalis
CCTGTGTGTGTGTACATATAGACCTACATACATATACATATGTATATGTATGTGTATATGTATGTGTGTGTGTGTGTATTTCCTTCAACTATCCTTATATTGAGTGAGAAAACTCATACAATTATCATTTTTCTTTGGAGGAATGTAAATAATTCAACTTTAATAAGGTTTTTATGATTTCATTTTTCTGTTTACATTCTCATGCTTCTCTTGCTTCTAATATTTGAAAGTCAAATTTCCTGTTCAGCTCTATTTTTTTCATCAAGAGTACTTGAAAGTCCTCTATTTCATTGAATGACCACACTTTTCCCTGAAGCATTACACTCAGTTTTGCTGAGTGAGTGATTCTTGGTTTTAGTCCTAGCTCCTTTGATCTGTGGAATACCATATTCCAAGCCCTTTTATACCTTAATGTAGAAACTGCTAGATCTTGTGTTATGCTGATTGTGTTTCCTCAATACTCAAATTGTTTCTTACTGGCTGCTTGTAATATTTTCTCCTTGACCTAGGAGATCTGGAATTTGGTAATGATATTCCTAGGAGTTTTCTTTTTGGGATCTTTTGCAAGAGATGATTGGTGAATTATTTCAATTTCTATTTTTACCCTCTGACTCTAGAACATCAGGGCAATTTTCCTTGAGAACTTCTTGAAAGATGATTTCTAGGTTCTTTTTTTGATCATGCCTTTCAGGTAGTTCAATAATTCTTGAATTATCTCTCCAGGATCTATTTTCCAGGTCAGTGGTTTTTCCAATGAGATATTTGACATTGCTTTCTATTTTTGTTGTTATTTGTTTGGATCTCTTTTATAGTATCTTGATTTCTCATAAAGTCGTTAGTTTCCATTTTATCCAATCTAATTTTGAAAGAATTATTTTCTTTAGGGAGTTTTTGAAATTCTTTTCCTCTATGGCAAATTTGACTTTTTAAGGCATTCTTCTCCTCAATGGCTTTTTGAGCCTCCTTTGTTATTTGAATTCATCTATTTTTTGAGGTGTTATTTTCTTTAGCCAGGCTATTGATTTCCTTGCATGATTTTCATTTTTCATCCCAATTTTTCCTCTTCTTCTTTTACTTGATTTTCAAAATCCTTCTTGAGTTCCTCCATGGCCTACAAGCTGTCCATATTTTTCTTGTAAGCTTTTGATGCAGGAGTTTTGACTTTGTTGTCTTCTATGGGTTCTGTGTTTTAATCCTTTTTGTCCCTAAAAAAAGATTCTGTAGTCTCATAGTGCTTCTTCTTGCCAGTCAATTACTTGACTTTTGATTTTTTGCAATGTTACAACTCTGCTTCCAGAGTGGAGAGAGCTGTGTCCCAAATTGCAGGAGTTTTGCACAGCTATTGTCAGAATTTTTTTTTCCAGGCACCTTCCTCAGAACTGTGAGCAGGACTTTCTCTCCATTGCAACAATAAACTCTGCCATACCAGATCTCCTCAACACAGGACCACCACCCAAGACTGCAACCTGGACCCAATCAGGAAAAAGCAGGAGAATCCTGCCTCAGCACCAACAGAGAGATTCCTGCAAATGCCCTGTGGACAGTAGCTTGGTCCCCCTATAACCTGCAGGTGAGGAGCTGGCAGCAGCACCAGCAGCAGCAGTTGCAGCTGCTGTTACCTGTGCTGCCCCAGGGGTAGTTGCCAGACTGAAATTCTCTCTTCCTCTGGATCAACAGGGTTCCTCACTGACCTTTTACATTCTCTTTGGCATTTAGGGGTTGAGAATTCTGGAAACAGCCACAGCTACCATTGATTAATTCTCTTGAAGTCTGCCCTGGTCAGTCTGTGCCACTGGCCTGTGGCTCATGAGGGGCTTTGCTTGGTTCCCAGACCAGTGTGATAAACCCTTCCTGTCATCCTTCTAAGTTTTCTTCAGTGGGAGATTTGTTTCTCTCTGTCATTTTATGGGTCCTGTAGCTCTAAAATTTGTTTAGAGTCATATATTATAGGTACTGGAGGTGGTGGGAGTGGGAGCTCAAGAAAGTTCCTGCTTTACTCCATCATCTTGGCTCCACCCATAAGTCAGAATTCTTAGAAAAAATATAATTTGATGATAGGCAATTTGATATGTCAGGAAACAGATAGCAAAGAAACCTTTATCACTTAATGATAGCAAGTGTTCGCATGAGTTAACTGCTGACAGAAGTTCTTCTTAGAGATTGCAAACAATTGTCAAAGTATTTTATACCACAGATTGTTCTATGAACACCCTCTTAATCTTAATCTCGCTCAACCCTGGAATTTATACATTGCAAGTACCCTCTATATCTGAGACCTCTCCCTCTGACTAAGTTTTTCCCAAAGTCACTTTATCTATATTTACATCTATATCTGTCTATCTATCTATCTATCTATCTATCTATCTATCTATCTATCTATCTGTCTGTCTGTCTGTTTAAATGATATCAACAATAATAATTTGCTGTTAATAGATTATTTTTTGGCAGAAAACCTTCAGTAATCAGAATTTGTGACCAAACTGTGCATTCTTTGAGATGGTTCTGAAATTATTTAACTTTAGATATTTAGTAGGGATCAGTTTCCCTTTCATTTATGTCAGATCATCTGAGGTATTTATGCTCTAGTTCTACATGCAGTTTCTAATTTTAAGGGAAATTTAGTGATTCTTGCAAGTGTTCTTACAAATGTTCTTGTGATGTAATACCTGCAATATTGGATGCAGCAGAATGAAGTTTTAATCTGGCATGATATGTTAGCTACACAGAAATCTTGGGGTTCATTCATATAAGAAAAACTATTGGACTACAAGGCAAAATGTTGTAGTTTCAATAATGAGTCTAACACTATTGCATTGTATGACCTTGGACAGTCTACCAATCTCTTTGAGCTTCAGTTTCCTCACCTGTCAAATAAGGGTGTTAGATTAAGTGATCACTACAATCTCTTCCATCTCTAACTCTTTATGAGTCATGACTCTTATAAGAGACAGGAGTATTTACATAGGACATATTTTCAGATAATTATTTCCTTAATATATCAGTGAGACAGGAATAAATATTATAGTAAGATTAACCTCATTTTCAAATATCTATGGGTCCACCATAACTCCTAATTAACTTTAAGATTCAAAGTCAAAGAAATGCCCTTCATGAAAGAAATAGATACTGATTAACCTAGAGAAGAATATTGCTTGGTATTTAACAGCTTTCTGGTCATCTAAAGGGTGAGATAAATAACTTTATATCTCAAAATTATATACACTCATGCATATGTATATATACAGACACATATGTACATATGGATATATAAATATACATACATGTAACAAAGCTGCACATACACTCACACATGCATAAACATATATAAGCAATCAAATTCTGTTGGTCTAGAAAAGTTTGTAATTAAAGAAATTAAGATTTCAATGACATTCAATGACAATTATGAAATAAAAATGATTTCAATAGTCTAATAAACTGAGATTTATGTGAGAAGGGCATAGACCTTTTTTTTAGTTTTATCACCTTTATTAATTATACTTTAGCTATTTGTGTATGCAAAAGGAAAGTGGTAGAGGGAGGGAGAAAGAGAGACAGAGAGAGGGAGAGAGCGGGAGAGAGAGCGGGGAGAGAGAGAGAGAGAGAGAGAGAGAGAGAGAGAGAGAGAGAGAGGAGAGAGGAGAGAGAGAAAGGAGAAGGAGGGGGAGGAGAAGGAGGAGGAGGAGGAGGAGGAGGAGGAGGAGGAGAAGAAAAGTTTAGGAAAAAGGGAGATAGCACAAACCTAATACATGTCATAATTGGTCCTTTCAATGGGAAAAAATTAAGAAGAAAAAGTCCCTATAACTTTAAGATGGTTTCTTCCAGTTTCATTTTATCCCAGATGGGAAGGGAGATTGAGTCATTATGCAACATTAGCATTTCATCATCCCAACTTTTTAATCTACTGCACAAACATAGTGTTATATGTTTTGAAATTAGCTATTAGCTACTGAGAAACTTCCCAAGGCATAAGCAGACTCTTTTTCCAGTATGTGCAAATGCTCAGGTGCACTTGTCTTCAAACACAGTATGACAACATTTAAACATGCCACAAAAATTCTGGCTACCTGATTTATGAAAGGAACAAATGCACAAAGTAGTTATCCATGTAATCCTATTAAAGCAGATTTTGCAAGGAAAAGTCCACATGCTCAGGGATTTTTGGATTCTGATCAGGGTAAGCCATGCAGCAGTTTTGTTGTTCAATCTCCCCAAAGCAGGGAACACTTAGAGCAATAAGAAATGAAATACTACAAATCCAGGGAAGCATCAAGCCTGGTTAATTCCTGAGGCATAAATTTTAATCATTGACATAGAGTTTCTTCTGTTTCCTCAGCTAATCTTATTTTTCTTTGTTTTTTTTTTCCCCTCTCACAAGAGGATTTGAAGTTTTGTTAAGAATGAAATCAATTAAAGCACAACTGCTGTTTATAAGCAATTTAACCCTAAGTAGATGTCACTGAGAAGCTGAGAAAGTGTCTCAACTCTTTTTTTGACAAAATATATAAAATTTTTACATTCCTTTTCTTTTCTTTTTTTTTATTCTCAGTTCCTTTGAGGGATTTTCAGGAAGCTATTTTACTGCAAGTAACACTGTGGATTACAAGTCCCTAGATTTTACTTAAGGACAACTTGCTACTTACTATTGCCAAGCACTACAGATTTCAAAGCATGTCACAGGTTTTATTTCACTCTCATATATGTACTTCAAAACTGAAATCTTGAGGAGTAAATTAAAATTGACAGCATAAATTCCTTTTGGCCTAGATATTCAGTATTTTTTTAAAATTTATTTGACTTAGCTGTGTGTTCAAATTTGAATTTTGTCTTTCATCAATAGAATTTCCATATGGGCATAGGCAAATATAAACTTAATTAAACTTCTATCCTACACCTATTTATCTAATATGCATTGGTTCATTGGATTTTGTGCCTTGTTATGTTTCCAAATTAAAAATTCTTTTGAGATATTTCCTATACAGCAGTCTAGCCATCTATTGTTCTACAAATAACTATATACATGATTAGGTTTTTTTTCCAAAAATGTTCTATGTCCAATTTGTGGTGCTTCATTTTGAGATCTGAGGAGCAACAGGAAATTATCCACAAGAAAGTCACTGAAATAATTGAGATTCAGAAAGCAGGATGCTATCACCATTACTTACTTTTTTTCCCCAATGACCTGAATAGAATTTCATTTTTTTAAAAATTTGATTTGTTTGCTTACTTTTAGGTTAAAAGATTCATTTCTTGTAATGATACTGGGACTTGAAGATTTTCCATGCCCCTTAAACTTGCTTATGTAGCAGGAAGGGGTAGAGCAAGAGAAAGACAGAACCAAGCTAGTGTCCATGCGGTTGCGACTGAAAGCAGCAGTGGCAGTGGCAGTGGTGCAAACTCCTTTTTCTTTAAGACTACCAGAATCTCTGCTCAGGACTCCTGCTGAGGACTGCCAGGGACAGGACTGCAGGGGGGGCAGAGCTGCTGGGAGCAAGCTGCCTGAACGCTGAGTAGTTATTGTGAGTGAAGAGAGGAGGATCTTTGCCTGAGGGAGCCTGTCCTCTTTTGAAGGCTGGAGAATGTGGGTGTTTACTACTTTAACTATATGTGCCAACTTCATAACTACTGTGTTGGCTTTGACTTTTTGGTTTTGGATTCAGTTTTCTGGTATTTGAATAAATGCTCTGGCTATATTTCTCATGTAGACAGCCTGTTACATTTTGTGATTAATAACCGTATCAGCATACTTATAGTTACCGTCGGCATTGTGAATGCTGTATTGCTGATACAGTTCCATAATCTCTTGAGTTTCAAATTTTTGCCCCTTCCTCTCCCCCCGCCCCCATGGCACTATGCAATCAAGTACTGGATCTGCAAATATTTTCACATTGGACATTAGTCTGGTTGTATAGAAAGGTTGTAACCAAAGGAGTGAGCAATGGGAAAAAAGAAAGAGAAGCAAGGTAGCATGTAGATTGCTTCAGTCTCCATTCAAACTCTGTTCTTTCTAGATCTTTCTCTGAATGTTGGTATGTCCTTCCCTCCTGAGACATGTAGAGTCATCTTATATGCAATGCTGAGAAGAGTCCAGCTTATCAAAGTTGGTTGTCACACATACAATGTGTCTGTGATTGTGTACAAACTTTTCCTGGTTCTGCTCTTCTCACTCAGCATCAGTTTGTATAAGGTTCTCCAGGTGAATATGAAGACCATTTCCTCCCCCATTTCTTATAGCACAATAGTATTCCATTGCATTCTTATACCACAACTTGTTTAACCACTCCCCAATTGATGGGCATCCCCTTAATTTCCATTTTTTTTCCACCAGAAAGAGAGCTGCAATAAATATTCTTGTGCATAGGGTCTTCCTCCCATTTCTATGATCCCTTTGGGGTACAACACCAGAAGTTCACCATTACTTTCAAATACTGAATTTACTGCTCATGCTTTGAAAGTTTTAATACAAGGCAAAAGATAGTCTTTGATCCTGTGTTAAAGATTTCTCTACAGATTGACAATGTACTTTTAATCCATTCTACCTGAGTAATGCAAAAAAGCCTGATCTTGATCTTGTTTTCTTTTGTCAAGGGGCACCAGAGTCCTGTACAAGAGTAACAAGAGGGATGGATATTCTCCATATTCTCTAACTAAACAGAGGTCTTCAAAGTACAGTATCTTTCAGATATTAGCAATGATGAATTTTAGCTCAAAATTTATTTTACTCAATATATGTGAGTGAGAGAGACACAGACAGACATAAAGATTTTAAGATAGACACAGAAAGAGAAATGCACAAAAGAGATGGACAAAAAGAGGCATGAACACAGAGAAGAGATATATGGATAGAGACAGAGAGAGGCAGAGAAAGACAGAGAGACAGACAGAGATACAGACAGAGAGGCACATACTCAGAGACAGACAGATAGACAGAGACACAGAGACAGAGACAGAGAGACAAAGACAGATAGAGAAGCCCCTATGTTTATCCTCACAGGACTGAAACAAACTTTCTGGAAATTTTTAGTTCAAAAATACATATTCTAACCCATCACCCAACTTCTTTGCATATAGAAATGTAGGTCTAATAAATACCTTAGCAATATTAACATGAAAAACATGGATACATGACCAGAAAAACAAACAAACATTAAAATGGAAGTGGATTTCATCTATCCAGGAATTCTCATGAGCCATTCTGATGTTTTATTGAGAGGCTCTGGACCTGGCATCAACTTTGAGCCTGAAGTTTCTTCTCAGAATGAGGTCCTGACAGAAGGGTCATTAGCTTTCAATGTTGCTGTCTCCAAAATA
This sequence comes from Pseudocheirus occidentalis, assembly GCA_028646575.1. Taxonomy (NCBI): domain Eukaryota; kingdom Metazoa; phylum Chordata; class Mammalia; order Diprotodontia; family Pseudocheiridae; genus Pseudocheirus; species Pseudocheirus occidentalis. The sequence goes on from JAQQSW010012446.1 coordinate 7,309, forward strand.
TAGAATTATTTTATTTTATTTTTATTTTAGGGCAGAGGCTGCCCTACTGTTCCATTGTCTTAGTCCTCACACTAATTTAGAATCTGCTTAGAGGTATTATCACATCATGGCTAGGCTTCTAGCTTGTGTCCCCAATTTTCCTAGACTCATCTGCTAAATCATTATCTGTGATTTACAATCTGTGATGATAGAGAAATTTCCTACTTTCCATAATGACAAAATCACAGATCCTTCATGTGCCTTTATGATTTTAATAAGACTAATGTTTGGGAACTCTTTAGCACATCAAAATTAACCCTTCTCTCCCATCTTCACCATTTCTCTGTATAGTCTCCTCTGTAATATTAAGAATTTCTCAGATCTTTCCTGTCCTTTCCTTGGTTCTGGCATTCCACAACTAAACTCACAGGAATAATATTCATGCTACTTCCACTCTGGCCACTCATTCCTTAATCCCTTGTAATCTCATTTCTGAAACCAAAACCTACTGTGTTTTTTTTTCTGTCAAAGGACTTCAGTGCTTTGTTAAATACCAAATCCAATAGTTTTTTTTTCTTGTCCTCATTGTTTTTGACTTTTTCATATCAGTGGACATTGATGACATCACTCCTTCTGGATACTCTATACTATCTTGTCTTCCTCAAGATTATTTTTGATGGCTCTCCTACATGTCTATATGACTGTCTTCCTTCCTTAGTTTCAATTTTCCTCCAAATACCTGGATATGAGTACAGTCTAACCCTCTCTCAATTAACTTCTTGTCTTGCCTTCCCTCACAATCTCTCTCCTCTCTTGTCTTCTTTTCTTCCCTTGTTGCTTTGATGATCTCTAATGTTTTCATATTATTTTCTACATTTCTCTAACTCTCAAATGTTTAAACCCAGTCCCCATTGCTCCACTGATCTCCAGATCTACATCTCTAACTGTCTAATAGACACTGTCACCCATATTCTCCACAGAAATCCCAAACTCTGTTATTTAAAACAAATTCATCATCCCACCCATTCGTACACCCTGAACATTATTTTCCTCCATGTTTCTGTTCCCATTAGCATCTACTTAATTCCAGGCTTAAAACCCAGAAGTAATTATTGATTCTCAAATCTCTCATTCACCACAACAAATTAGTTGCCAAATATTGTGATTAGAAATTGTTTTGTTTGTTGCATATGTGTCTCTAGTGTTTAGAACTTTGTTTGGAATATAGTGGGTGGTTGATAAATACTCCATGATTAACTGATTATAGCTCTATAGCATCATTTTATGCCCCTTCCTTAGCAACCCTTGCCATTTTCCTAAAACCAGAGTTATACCTAGGGATTTATGCATGTGGAAGAAGAACCAGAAACCGTTTCTGAGACAATTGGCAAGAAAAACAACCTTAGCTGAAGGTGTAGCATAATGACCGGTGGTAGGTGGAAGACATGGCAGCATATCACAATGCTGCTGCCAGGGACACATGTACAACAGTTTCAGATTTATTTCTGAGAGAACATTTAGTAGCTTTCTCAAGTGACAGAATTGTTTTTGTTATGCATGTGCCAAATCAATATTCCTTCACACTTGATAGCCAAAAAGTGTAAATACTGGGAAGGGGGCAAGAACAAAACATGTCTTATAGTAAGAGTAAGTCTTATAAGCAAACATATGTATGCTTTGGGGATAGAGGCTAAATGAGCTCTTAAAGCCACCCTCCATTCTGTTGCCAAATTATCATGGAAAAGCTGGAAGGATTCTCAGGGATCATCCAGGTCCACTGACTCCAGTCTTGAATTCTTTCATTTACTTTGTTGCCTCCTTTTTGTCCATTGTTAATTTCTAAATATTTTTGAAACTATTCCTGATATTTTAAAATTGTCACATATGAAATTAATTCTACTAAGAGGTCCCTTTCAACAAAGCAAAATAATTGTTTATTTATTTATTTTTGGTTTTTCAAAATTCAGTTTCATAAGTTTTAAAATTCCTCCACTTCCCTCCCCTCCACCCTCCCTAAGATGGCAAGCCATCTGATATAGGCTCAACATAATACAGTCCTATTAAACATATTTTCACATTAGTCATAAGAATTATAATGAATGGGAGAAACTGTGAGAAAGAAAAAAAGGAAAAGAATAATCTGCTTCACTCTGTATTCAGACTCCATAGCTCTTTCTCTGGATGTGGATGGAATTTTCCACCATGAGTCATTTGGACTTATTTTAGGGCTTTGCATTTCTGAGAAGGGCTTAGCCTTTCAAAGTCAGTCATTGCACACTGTGGCTGTTGCTGTGTCCAGTGTTTTCCTGGTTCTACTCCCTTCACTCAGCATCACTTCATATAAGTCTTTCTAGGTTTTTCTGAAGTCCATCTGCTCATCATTTCTTAGCACAATAGTATTCCATTACATTCATATACCATAACTTGTTTAACCATTCACCAGAATATCCTTCGCATATATTTTTAGTGGATCACAGATCTAGAAATTGAAGGGACCTTGAATGCCACTTAGTCTGAATGGATTTAAAAGTTGTAAAAACTGAGGACCAAAGAGCTATTCAATATATAAAAGGCTTAAATTGAAATTAATATAAATGTCTTCAGAAAAAATATATATATTCCCCTGTGTCCTGAAAATGTTGTTTGCTAGACTGGTAAGGCTTTGGTTTTCTTTGATTCAATCAATTGTCTTAAATCATTACATACTACCAGATTGTGGGAGATGCTAAAGCAGAGTAAATTCAGACAGAATACAATTTAAGGCTTTGCATTTAAACATCATGGGAAAGAATCCTATAAACTAGCCATTGCTGATGCTAGTTGTAGTTAGGGGGTATAAAGAAATTAAAATGTGATTAGACTTTAGCTGTGAGTTCACTGTTATTGGACTTTTAACTGTGAATGACTATATCTAATGGGATTCAATTACCCATCTATTAGAAATAGCCCAAAGAAGAGTATAGGCCCTTTTAGAAAGAAAATGGGTCAGTTTTGCCAAAGTGTTCCATGGACTGCTTGCCTAGTCTTCTCTCTCTCTCTCTCTCTCTCTCTCTCTCTCTCTCTCTCTCTCTCTCTCTCTCTCTCTCTCTCTCTCTCTCTCTCTCTTTCTCCCTCTCTTTCTCTCTGTCTCTCTCTCTGTATCTCTTTCTCCCTCTCTCTCTCTCTCTCTCTCTCTCTCTCTCTCTCACACACACACACACACACACACACACACACATCACATATCACATATATAAACTTCCTTCGAAAAGAGAAAAAAAAAGATTTTATTTTGATAAGGCCTCTAGGTAAGCATTTAGAATGGAAGTTTCCATGAGTATGATCTGAGCAGCACTACTGCTTAATAAAATGCTGCAGGCAATCTTTAGATTAGTTTACTATGGAGGTAGTGGTTGGCAATGTGTGGAATGTCCACACAAAGGCAAGAGTTTCAGAAGAAGGTCTCCAGGATATTGTTTGGATTGGTGGAAGATTATTGGAGTAAACAGATAAAGAACAATATAGATAAACATGGGTGGACTACGACCTGTAATATTGGAAAGAGTGCTCATGTCAATGAAGGGTGGGAGGGATTAAGAATGTATTGTCTACTAGGTGCCAGATGCTGTACTAAACACAAACATTGTCTTATTTGATGTCAGATTCACTGAAACATTAAAAAATCAAGCAAGTGTTATATACTAAATGCCTACTATGTGCTAAGCCCTTCATTATGCATTAGGAAAAGCAATGGCAAAAGTGTCTGGCCTCTCATGGAATTTACATTCTACTGGGTAGGAGGAAAGGTAGAGAAAAAACATATTCACTAGCAAGTAAATGCAAGATATAAACAAAATAAATGTAAAATTATCTATGTAAATATAGAGAAAGTATAACAACTTTCAGAAATCAGAAAATATATCTTGAAAAAGGATGTAGCATTTAAATGGCACCATTAAGAGATCTAGTGAGTGCAAGAGGAAAAGAGAAAGAACAGTTAAAGTATGCAGACCTTGGGAGATGTAATGCTGTGTAGAAAGAACAAAAATTAGGCCAGTCTGACTGGAACAGAGAGGGCATGAGGAAGAGGAATATGGAATTAGCCTGAAAAGTTAAACTGAAGTCAGATTGTGAAGAGTTTTAAAGGTCTAATTGAGGGCTACCTGGGAGTTATCGAAGATTTTTGAGTAGTGGAGTGATATGGTCAGACTAATGCTTCAGAAAAAAGCACCTTTCTAATTGTGTGGATTAAAGTTTTAGTAATGTTTTATTTATACTCATGTGCATGTGTATTTATCACATCCCTCTACCAGACTATGCTCCGGAAGGGAAGATATATTGTTTATATGAACTTTGTCTCTCCTAGTACTGAACCTTAGATTGTAAACTCCTTGAGGGCAAGGGCTATCTTTTGCTTCTTTTTGTATGCCCAGGGCTTACCATCATTCTTGGAACGTAATAGGTGATTAATAAATGTTTGTTGATAGATTGAACATAATACTTGATAAACAGCAGGCACTCTATCTATCTATCTATCTATCTATCTATCATCTATCTATCTATCAATCATCTATCTATCTATCTATCTATCTATCTATCTATCTCTATAGGAAGACAAATCCTCACAGGTTAGATAGATGATAGAGAGATAGATAGATAGATGAATGTATATATGTGTAAATATATTATACACACATATACGAAAATGACTACGCATAGAACTTAGTTTCTGATATGCAGTAGTGTAACAACAATCAGTTTAGCTGATACTTAGCACTTAGTAACTTAGGGTTATGTATAGCATGTGTGAGCCCTGTCCACTATTGAGGAGGTGTGAACTCCCCTGTTAATGTGGAAGAAGGGGATTGGATGAGACAGGAGGCTAGTGTATATATATAAACAAGAATTCCAGAGACAGAGAGAAAGAATTGGAATTTTCCTTTTTGAGGAAGTAGGACTGTCTCAGCATCTGGGAGCTGGAATGCTGGACTGAATAAGAGAGTTGGAGTTTTCTTGAGGGAGAGAAAGAGAGAGAGAGAGAGAGAGAGAGAGGAGAGAGAAGACAGACAGACAGACAGACAGAGACAGAGACAGAGAGACAGAGAGAGACAGAGAGAGAGAGACAGAGGGAGACAGAGAGACAGCCAGAGAGGGAGGGAGAAAGTTTCTCTCCTAGTTTCTGGAAGCTGATTGAGAACTGAATTGCAGTTTTCCTGAAAACAGAATCTGGTGAAGACCACCCAGAAGGCCAATATTT